>JAOBRD020494256.1:5737-34682 GCA_027575215.2 Hydrozoanthus sils | reverse complement strand
TACAACGTTTGCTTGCGCTTCTGTAAGAGTTAGCTCTTGAAATAATTGACCAATTGATATCATAGTCTATTTTGTTGCCCTTCAAAGTCCAAACGTATTTACTAAGTTCTGTTGAGTTTCTCTTAGCTGGGTTCCGGAATGAAGCGGTGTGGTTTCCGTATCTGGTTTTAAATTCGTTTTCAGTCAGTCCCACGTCTTAGTAAATACGTTTGGACTTTGAAGGACAAATAAACTGAATAGACTACGATATCAATTGGTCAATTATTTGTTAGTTAATTGATTGATTTAATTTATCGTATATTCGTAAGTAGATTGCTTAAGAAAGAAAGAAAGTTTTAATTGTCACTTTTTTGCGTGTTAGCTGTTCTGGTTAAAGCAAGGCAGCTCTTTTTGGTTAAGATAAAATCTTAAGATTTAAGTAGAAAGTGTTAGCTGAATGGAATGATAAATAAATCAATATATGAATCTCATGCAAGCTTTTTTCTGCCCAGAAATACTTTTCTGAATCCTTTTAGGGATTAAGAGAAGTTAGTTAATTTCTCTGGTTCACTAGGTAAGACCTCTGACCAGTAATCATCACGGTTATTTTCCATGGAAAAATAGCTTGTATGAGAATTAGATACAAATTTTTGTTAGAAGCTGCCCCAAAACCATTTTATGACCTCATTTTTTTCTCAATTTTGTTTAGGGTGGAATAAACACCAGCGTAAAACTTGGAGGTATTTACGTGAAATCGTTGTATCCTAACGGACCCGCAGACTTGGATGGTAGGATTCGAGTGGGTGATAGGATTTTGGACGTAAATGGTGTCAGTCTGGTGGGTGTGACTCACAAACAAGCAGTAGAGACCATTAAGAGAGCTCCTCCAGCGACCAGACTAACAGTAGACCGGTCAGTGCCGGTCAACATTTCGACCCGATCAAGGAAGCGAAGTAAGCTCCAAGCCACTGATCAGCCATTCACTGTCGAGCTTGCTAAAGGTGTTGGTGGACTTGGCCTAAGTCTCATTGGTGGCACTGATGCGGAAAGCGAACATGAAGGTACGAATGGCAAGCACGTCGTGCCTGCTGACGTGTAGATATTTTCGTAGGTATGAGAAGGAAAACCACATTGTATTGCCCATCAGCAGATTGCTATTATACCCCCTTGGTTTTCCACTGTTCATCAAAACCTGTTTATTGGGATTCAACACGATTCATACATCGTGAATCAAATAAGCAGATTGATAGAAGAAGACTTATTTGAGGGGTTCCGTGATTAAGAAATTCATTCACAGTAAATATATAGGAATAGAAATTATCAGGGTTTTTCTGAGCTCCAGCTACAAATCAAAGCTCCAGCTATCCGTATTCTAGTTGGACGTTGCAACCGCCAAACCACCATAGTGAGTATTTTCGATGTGTTAAGACACAGTGATTGTGTTACAGAATTACTGAAATGCCAAACATACGTCAAGAATTGCATGACACGAAAGTTTAATTCGATGTGGATAAACAGTAATGCGGTGCGCGTCAGATCTAGCCCTTTAAAGGAAAACAAATATTTTTTTCTCACAATTATCAAATTGTTTAACATCTTGAAAATATAAATATGACGTTTTTCGTTTTGAGGAACTATATTCATGGCTAAAATTAGCAATCTAATCGTCTTTTCGTTTCTTTTATGACGGCTCAAAAACGCCTGTCAGCGGTTGTTTGTGACGTCAGTGGTGGCGATCATTAAGCAAAGCACATTCGGCAGGCTAAAGAAAACCCTATCCGTTGTTTTGAATAAAACACACAAACCTTGTGCAACTTCTTGGAGTTGTATACAGAAAACATAGAATATTGTAAACACCCTCCCCACCGCTATTGTTATAAACAACCGCTGACATGCGTTTGCCGTGTCTTACAAAAAATTTGTGGCAAATTGAACCATTATCCGGCGTTTCCTGTCAACCGAGATAAAAAAAGAACTTAATCATCTAATTTACTATAATTTCTATTTTCAAGTTAGCCTCAATTGTTTTTGACTTCAGTTCTCCTTTAAATTTCCAGAAATAAAAATTGAAAATTGAAAAACAACCCATATGATAATATCCTGTATTATTGTGACTGATGCTTTTTTGTGTTTGTTCTTACAGCCTAGTTCAGAATGGTAAATTGCGTTGCATTACAGATGATCAATGGTAATGTTAATGCCTTAGTTTTTGCTTTTTCCCTAAGGCCTTTTAAGAATTAAGAAAATGTTCCCTGGTCAGCCAGCAGCTTTATGTGGTAAGCTTCAAGTTGGGGACATTGTGCAAGAAGTGAATGGCAGCAGTCTCCAGGGAGTGACTCACCAAGAAGCTATAAACCTCATCAGAGTAGCTGGTCCAATTGTAAACCTACTGGTGAAACGTGATCCTTCCTCAATTCCGTCTTCACTTCTATCTAGAAGTAGCTCAAATGCGAGTGACGTTGACCCAGCTCAGATCCTTGCTGAAATTCAAAGCAAACTGCGGCACAATGAAAGTGGGACTGGTGCTGAATCAAGCAGAAGAGCTTTTGGACTAACACCTAAAAGTTCTGTAGGGTCTCGTTCCTCTGTCACTTCAGTTATATCTTCCAACCAGATAATAACAGAAGGTGCTACCCCGATATTGAAGTGCTCCTCGATTGATAATCTAGATCAAGTTGACACTGGCTCAGTGAAGAGTAAAAACTTACGTGGAGTTCTTTCAGATAAGGTTCTCGTGCACCGGACCTCAGAACCGAGTCGACTCTCTCAAGTTAGAGATCATAACGCATTAGCTACGTCACACTCGTTACCGTCCGGTTTAACCTCCAAGCCAACGATCCCCGTCCGAGAAACTGAACCTCCTCATCAGGATAATTCTTTGTCATTGGAAGTCCAAAACAGTAAGCATGGTTTTGATAAATAATCAGGTTAGATAAATTTATAGTACTTAAAGATCAAGCTAAGGGTCTAAAAGTATCTTTCGTCAGGCTCAGATGTGGTATATCTGTTTCTATGATAATTTCAAATAGTCGCTAAATGATACTTTTCTGATAAGGGGACCACTAAGATATTATTTTTAGTGTTCTTATTCAGTGACTTTGGAGAACAATAAAACCTGTTGACTTTTTTTATTATTGTTATTTTGTGATGATTATTTTAAGACTCGATAGTTTCGTCCAAAGGACTTTTTGGAGACTCGCCTAAACAGCATGACAGTATAGTGCATTGTCAAGAATGTTGTTGTTTTCCTGATGATTATAACCATCATCATGAAAGTGAATGTTGCCATTCATCCAGATTTGGTGAATGACAACATTCATCATTAGACGTTTGTCACGTGACAGTTCACTGCCACGTGGCCAACTTCACTGATGAAGACTGATGGTTTTAGGAGAAACGTCTGTTTCTTTAAGATTCAAAATTCCAAAAATTGATTTAATTTTTTTACTATAACCATTATCATGTTCTCGTGAGTTTACTGCAATGCCTGCTATTATTACTATTGTTTTTTGTTATTATCGTTGTTAACATGACATCAGTAATAGTTATCCTTGCCACCGGCAGGTTCCACTGCTAACACGAATGAAGATGAAGTAGATAGCGTTGAAGAGAGCAGTAAATCAGACGCTGACTTAGGGGAAATCCAGGAAATCCCCGTAGATGAACCAAAATTAATAGACAGCAAAGTGAATATAGATGTGAATAGCGAGCGATCGTCAGACTCATCGCTTGACGAAGATGAACCCCCACTTGATGAGCCTTCAAGTAGTCAGCGGTCCACCGTAGCAGAAACTGAAACGAACCCAAGTTTAACCACAGCAGAGGAGGTTAGCAAGTTTAAAAACGTTTGGCTAAATATTTTTGAGTAACAAATACCGAATATTTGAGAAGTGAAAAAAAAGTGGATGGAAAAAGAAGAATATCTGCCCAAATACACATTTGTTAAGTTCTCCTAACTATGGTTTACACTTTTTATGCAATCAGTTTTGAAGAATTTCGATATTCGTCTTCATGAGTCTACCGTGTTTTATCAATTCCCGTCCAAAGGATAGTTTAGATGTTAATAAACTTACTAGGATTAGAACTGTCAAGTTGATAAAAACAAGTGTTCTATAAGAAGTCCTTTATGATTTGACAACTCCAAACCTTAAGCTAACTTTATTTATCGTCGTTACGCTGGGAGTGGTTGCCCATTCTCCCAAGCCAGTGGCTTTTGTTTAATCGCTCGACGGCACAGATCTTGGCGTGGAAGTCGATTTTGTGGAGGGAGGAAAACCGGAGAACCCGGTGAAAAACCCTCGGAGTCAGAAGAAGATCGACAAATCTTAGCCCACATGCAAAACCAGGATTCGAACCCGGATCCACAGAGGTGGGAGGCACGAGCGCTAACCACTCGGCCATCCTGACTCCCCTGACTGTACCTTGGCACGTTACAGTATACTTTGTGAAGCTGATTTTAGGTTTGATCGAACTGTAGATGTACCTATCGTGTAGTGTTTCATTGACGTAATGGTTTTTGTGACTTTGTTTATTTAGAATTTACTTACTCTAAGACTTTTATACCGGAAATCTAATTTTAGCAAAGCTAGCTTAAAGGGATCCTCCACTCTATAACAACTATCGGTCTCAAATGAAACTTTTATAAAGTCTTTGCCCATATTAGTATCTCAAATTTGAAAATTCTTTGCATGTAACTAACACCAAGCAACTTGTTTTGATCATTTTTACGGTGTTAATTCCCCGGGCGCCGCCATTTTGAACTGTGACGTAACTTGGTCGCGGTGCCAGACTTAATAAAAGTTTCATTTTAGACTAAGAATGTTATACAGTGGAGGGTTCTTTTAAATAGAGTCCTGTATGTTCTATTTAATTGGCTCAATAAGCTATTAGTTGATTTTACAAGCCTAACGCCTGCTACATGAAAAAGCTAATAGATAATATGAAAAAGATAAATAAAGATCTAATGTATGGACAAATTTATTCAGCTGATCGAAATAGAACTGGTTAAAGGCTCGGGCGGCCTGGGTTTTACGCTAGCCGGAGGGGCAGACACTACTGGTGGATGCTTTGTAAGGGATGTCATAGGTGACCCAGCCAAGTCTGACGGGCGCTTAAGAAAAGGAGACCAGATTATAAAGGTATAAATTAACCTTTCCTGAAGAGAGGGGTACCAGAATAATAGCTGTATAGCGACATACGCTTATTTAGTCTTTAAAACGCAGTTTATTGGACCAAAAAAGATGGCAGCCGTACGACCAACCAGAGTGCCTAGCAAAACTTGCACGGGGAAGGGGGAAGAAAAACCGATAGCTTCAACTCTTTATTGTAAAAACTGAGTAATTAGTAAATTTTGAGGCCCGTAAATCACCGTATGGATTTTTTCTTTCGAAGCCTTACAATGAACACCTCATTACATTCGTTGCTCGGTTCGTATCATTAGTTGTATCTTCTCGTACCTTCCTCATTTTTGCTCAGGCCATGAAAATGGAAAAACCTTGGTATCCAAATTACGGCATTAACCCCAACTCGACTTTTAAGAGGGAGCTTTGGATAAAGCACGCTTTGTGGCGACTTTGGATGATGTTTTGGACAAATTCTCCGTCCATAGTTTGAAATTTGGAAAACTCAATTATACGGGCTGAACGACAAGGAAGCGTGTGAAATATTTTTAGATTTTTTGGAGCAGCTTTAATTTTCTGGTAGAAATTAAAATGGTAGTTTTAAGGATAAATTAGAGTCTTAGAGTTTTTGAAGAAGTTTGAAAATTAGTTTTGAGGTTAATATATGAAAGAGAATCGCCAAACCGTCCTTCAAGCAAAAACTGAACTTGTGCCTGGTTAGAGGGACGATTTGGTGATTGTGCCCAATATTCTTTTCATTCAACAATTTATTTCAACTCCGTCACTATTCTCCTAAGTTTTATCCATAGCTCCCCCTTAAGAAGTGTACGCCCTCCTTTATTTTTTGTCTTAGCGTACTCTTTGTATTGTATTTAAATGTTCTGGTCTTTATCTTTCTCGTTGTCAACTGAGCTTTTTTCGGACAAAGTTGATTATGCAGTGGGACGTTTGCTAATGATATCTCCCGTGTTAACTAAAAAGGGGCCTCGTGACTCGCACTTTTTCAATAACTTTACGTTCAAACCAATACACCATATACCCTCTTGCGTTAAAACAAAAGGCATCGAATCTGTCCCAGAGATAGCTCCTATAGTCAAAGCTAGAAATAGATGATCGAGCTCATCAAATGCTGTCAGCGCACCCAATACAATGAACCTTTATTTACTTTCTAACTAAAAGGAATTAAACTAGTTGTGTTTGCTGCCCCTTAAGTTATAGTTTGAAAGGAAAAGTGCTTGCGCTGAGACCTCGATTGTTTCTCGTTTTTTGCAGGTAGACCACGTAGATATTACTGGCTTAAAACACATGGATGCTGTGAACATGCTAAGAGCCACCGACAGAAAGGTCAAACTAGTAGTGTTGAGGAGACCTGAAACGGTAGGAGCCTTTGCCGACTTTTAGTAGTATTTCAACTTTTGTACAGCCACCCATCCAACTTTTGTGTCTGACTTGATGCTGGTAAAATAGTGTAAAAAACGTTATAGAAAGAAATCTGATCTATTTTTGTTGTTTCTTCCTTATTTTGAGTGTTTGTTTCAGATCTTAAAAGGATAGTAACCGATAAGTATAATTATGATAGCGCACATATCGCCAATGTCTGAGCAAACAACTAGATGGTGATGATGAGATAATTTGAATCAGATCGTACAATAATTTTTCTATAGAATTATTCTTGTTAATATAAGTTAACACGTAATTGTGTCGGAAGTTTTAAGATTTGCTTGACTTTTTTGACACATTACAGTGCTATCAGAAAGCGCTATGTTGTTAAGACACACGTAGAAAGAAAGTGCTGAAGTTGAATGCTCAGAAAAAATTCTGTCTCACTGACAGGAAGCAAATCAATCCTCCTTTGACTCCCGAGGGGGGGGGGGGTACTCCCATATAAAAGCTGTACGGGGACGTGCCGTCCTACCGGGTAGGGTTTTTGAACTTCTTATCATAAACAGGGTACGCATTTTGCCTAGCCAGTTATCATAAACACGGTAGCATTTAAGGTTTAAGAAATTAAAGCAAACTTTATCGAAAGGCTTGTATTGTTAAATATCGTTTCGCAGTTGATATTAGCCTGGCTGGTAAGACTGACTCGGGAGAAAGATCATAAACAGGGTATACAAAACTAAAACTCGTATCATAAACAGGGTCAGGGTTTTAAAGCTTGGGCGGCCCCCCCCTACCCAAACTTTTGTCAAGTACCCCCCCCGGGCTTTGACTACCGGGCAGATGCTCTACCCACCGAGCTACAGGAACTCACACGTGGAGCCGACTTACTGACGGGAATCAAACCCATCGTCCTCTTATTACCAGTCAGATGCTCTACCCAATGACCTATAAGAACTCGCATAGGTGCTGAGTCACTGACGGGAATTGAACCTGCAGCCCTCTGATTACCGGTAATGACATTGAGGTAAAATAGGGTACCCAGAGGGTTGCGGATTTGATTCCTGTCAGTGACTCAGGATTTTTTCTGAGCATTCAACTTGTGGAGCACTTTCTTTCTAGCCTTATAACCAGATTGCAAACTTCCATATAAAATCTTCTGAGGCTAGATAAGACAAATTTAATGATTAGTACCTTTGAGGCTTTTACGTGTCATGTAAATTAAAATTAGAAATTTTTAAAAACTTTATGGTTTACACGTATAAAATTTTTTCTGTAAAACTTAACGTTTCGGCCGCACTTGTGGTGGCCTTTATCAGAAGCTTTATCAGAAGAAAATTAGAAATTTTAAAAAACTACGGTTTACACGTATAACAATTTTTCTGTAAAACTTAAAACATTCTGATGAAGGCCACCACAAGTGCGGCCGAAACGTTAGGTTTTACAGAAAAAATTTTATACGTGTAAACCGTAAAGTTTTTTTTATAATTTCTAATTTTAAATTTAATGAATGTTTCATGCAGGTCGTTAGTTATGGCCAATCAGGTGTTGTTGAAACAGTGAACTTGACTCGTACATCTCGAGGCCGAATCGGTCTGATAATCAAAGAAAGTAGAGAAGATGGTGGAATCTATGTCGATGATGTTGTTCCTGGTGAACCTGCGGCCTTGGAAGGCAATTTAAAGAATGGAGACCTGATTCTGGAGGTTTGTTTGCTTTATTTATATTATAATTGTTGGGATAAAACCGGTCAGATCTTAATTCATCTTTAGGAATTAATACGGGTTTACTCGCAATTTTCCAACGTTTTTTGGATTTTTTGCCTTTGGTAAAGTGTGGCAGAAAGGGTGGGGCTTTCTCTTACCCTTTCCATACCAACAACAAGCCTTTTGCAGTTATAGGTCACGTGACCATACCTACAGGTCTTAGAAGACGTAGTTTCAAGCAAGGCTTGCACACCAGTCATACAAATCCATAGAAAAAACCCTATTTTCTGTTGCTTTCCATTTTTTTACATACTTCAGGTCAAACTTTGCCATTTTACTAGTGTTAACCTGCTCTTTCCATTTCTGGATACCAATTTGAATTAAGGAAACTGTGGTCACGTTTCCCTTAGTTGCAAAAGGCCAATTGATGCTGTCTCAGATTTTTCCAGAGTCAAATACCTTATTTCTGTTACAGATAAACGGTCAGAAGGTCCACGGTACTGGATTCCTGGCTGCCAGGCAGTGTCTGGATGCTGCTCGTCCAGTTGTACGTCTCTTGGTACAGAGGAAGATCAGAATAGTGGAATCCAAGTACACTGCCAGTGACCCATCTCAGGTGTCGGTCCCAGGCTCTTCTGGTGAGGGCATGGAGAACCATGGGTTCAGCGATGACAGTGACAGTGAGACTGAAGGTGACCAAGAGCACGTGGAAGAACCAAAGGTTTGGAATGACAAAATTATAAAATATCCCGGTACAGGCTTAGTTCCTCTGACCCCCGAGGCCTTAGTGCCCTTTTACTGGCTCTCTCTTCACTAGCACAGATGTGCTTCATTTTAGATTTTACGTCATCAGGCAGATCCCGCAATCACAACGCTTACTTTTTTGTTTGTATTCTGTGGGAATTTGGGCCTGTTTGTTCCTTTTGCCGTGCTGACAAGGCAAATTAAGGCCTAAACAAGTTTAGAGCCCCATCTAATCTACGTTAGAGTTAAAGTCTCAGGAAAGTTAAGTAACCCGCGGCAACCATGCTGGTGAGTGGGCCTCGTGGAAATCGGGCCTTGGCGTGGGTTCAATGTTGCTCGACCAGCCGCGTTAGCCTGGGACTAGTGGGGCGTGGTTGCCCGCATGGCTTGCATGCAACGCTATCTATTAGTAATGACTCAAATCGAAATTTTTCGTACCCTTAGTACAAAACCAATGTATCACAATATATGTAATTAGCTGATTGTAAATAAATAAACATTGGAAAAAAACAGCTGTCCGCGGCACCTAACTCTCAGGCTCAAGAATTTTTTTTAGGGCTTAGTTCCTTCTGACCTGTTAGGCTGTAGTGCCCTTTTGCTGGCTCTCTCTTTACTAGCACATATGTGCAACACTTAAGATTTTGAGTAATCAGCCAGATTCCGCAGTCACAACGCTTACCATCCCGTACTCGGTTTTATATTCTTATTTCTTTATACTCGTACTAATAGCGTATGTAACAGAAATTATGGTGATAGTAAAACTGATAGTTAATTTTATTATAGTGTTGTCGCTATTGGTTGTTTATAGAAGTAGTAGCTGCAGTGTAATTAGTACTCGTAGTCGTAGTTTGATTGTTTAACATGTACTCAGTCAAGTCAGAGACAAGGATAAAGGGTTAATTTTAAGTGTCCTTTTTATATCTTGTAGGAAAATGTTTTTGATGTGGAACTGAAAAAGGGCGAACGTGGTTTTGGCTTCAGTCTAGTGGCTGCAACTGCCAAAGTACCAGAGGTAAGTTTTGTTAACTGTGCGTTATCAGAGTTGTTGTTTTTAGTATCTGTGCAAAGTAGGTTGATTTATTTTGTTTATGAAAACTGGTATCTTTAGCATTGTACCAAACAATAGTTTTGAAGTTACGGCTGTAAATGTTTCTCATTTAATGAGGTTTCATCGGAAAGACCTTTTCTTCAGTAGTTCTAAATAAACTGAGAAGTTAGCTTTGAACTGGATTAAGTTTTTTCACTTAAAGTGGATTAGAAACAACAGATTAGCTAATTTGACAGACCACATAAGGACAAGCCGAGCTTTCTCTCTACTTTTCGAGTGTCTGCTACGTCATAGCGTGTTATTTTTTTGTCTAGAAACACAAGCGAGGCTGTTTTATTCCTTTTAGAAAATAACCTCTCAAGTTCACACAAAAATATCATTTACTGTTTACTTGCGTTATGTGACATCGTATTGTGGGTTCTATTCAGTTATAAAAAACGGAGCAATAACCAATCAGAGCGCGCGTTATCACGGGTTTGTTTGTAAATACCGTTATTACATAATGTTATTGTAACTGCATTTATTGTTGCAAGTGCATTTATTATAACTACGATTTTGATGCATATGGCTAGATTTGCTTATCGGTAAATAATAAAAACAAAATTTATCTTTTTTTATCAGATCAGATAAAAAGTTTTTTAAAAATTGTTAAACCATCGCGATGGCTGATCGCCTTTTAAACATTTACATGTGGTTATGAACGTAAGAAACGATACTACTATTAGTAGTTAATTAACGTGAATACTGAGAGAGCACATGACTGAATATGCGTGAACGCAAAATGTCATTTGACCATTCTTTCATGTAGGCACAGGGAATATTCATTAAGACAGTAAGTCCCGGTAGCGTGGCCGAGCAAGATGGCCGAATGAAGGTTGGGGATCAACTACTTAAGGTTTGTAAAGCGTTTCTTGTTGAAAATCTTTGCGTAAAAAATATAGAAGAGGAATCGGTTCTTGGAGTGAAAGGAGAATGCTATCCGGGTTAAAGTATTCAATAAAAGCTGAGCCACTGGGGAGAATCAGATACCCATGATAACCGCCATCTGGTTAGCCTAGTTGGTAAGGTGCCAGTCTGTCGTGCGGGAGGCCCAGGTTCGATTCCGCTGTCGGACCTTCACTCAGGGTCTTAAAACAACTGAGGAGAAGGTGCTGCCTTTGCTCTAACATCTGCAAACTGTTAGACCTTCACGTCTTCTCGGATAAGGACTTTAAACCGTAGGTCCCGGATGGCAGGCCTTGAAAGGAACCTCGAGTCCTATTGCGTGTTCTCCTGTGACTCTTTGAGTCAGAATGTTATAAACCAAACAAAACCAATAAAACCCGTGATCCTCTGATAACCGATCAGATACTCTACCCACTGAGCTACAGTGACTCACAGTTTGAGCCGAGTCACTGACGGGAAACTAAACCCATGATCCCCTGATTACCGATCAGATGTTCTAATCACAGGGACTCGTGTTGGTATCCGACTCACTGACGGGAATTCAACCTGCAACCCTCTGATTACCTATCGGATGTTCTGCCCACTGAGCTGCGCGGTTTTGCGTGGAGACCAGAATTAGTTGGTAGCTCTTGAAGATGTTGTATACTTCTTTTTCACCATTTCTCAGTTTTAAGCTTTGCTATTAAAGTATATACGGGAGGAGAGTGGGACTCGCTTTACTAGTACGTGTGTTTTTAACCTTAATTTAGGAGTGAGTACAATGCTCGAGCGTTGCCAGTTGCGATCCGCGCGTAATGTTCCCCAAGATTTACCTCTATTTGGTTAGTTGCTTTCAAAATCTACTAGGACTCGAATTGCCCGATTTACTTTTAATACCAAGATTGCAAGCCCTGTCTCGCGTGTTAGTTATGGTCAGTTTCGTGTTATTTTGTAGGTGAATGGTGAAGATGTGCGCGGTATGAGTCATGCCCGGGTAATAAACATGTTAAGGAAAATTACAGGAACAGTGCGTTTGGATCTTTCGAGGTTAGCTCTAACTTTTATATGCTTCCCCTTTATACCTCCCCACTTTCAGTCTAACAACCCATATACCCCCAAATACTACCCACATACCCCCTTATACTATTCATATACCCCTTTATACAACCCATATTCCCCAAATATACTACCCATATAACCCCTTAAACTACTCATATACACCCAATTATACTACCCATACACCTTCTTATACTACCCATATACCCCTATATACCCCTTTTACTACCCATATCCCCCTTAACTACCCATATGCCCCTTATACTACCCATACATCCCTTATACTACCCATATACCCACTTGTACAACCCATATACCCCTTTATACTACCCATATACTTCCCCCATACAACCCATATATCCCCTTATAATATAGTTCCATGAAATCTTGCAACTTGATTGGTTTAATAGTGGTATTTCGAGCGCTTGAGAGTGGTATTTCAAAATCACTATGGCGACAAATGCTTCTTCTGAGAAAATGGCGGAACATTCGCAAGCGTCTCGGTTGGAAAAAAATGAAAGCCTTTTGGCTGACAATGCTGCTATGCTGAAAGCGACAACAAAATTAAAGAAGGTCAGTTTTAGTCAAAAAGCTTTTAAACACAGTTTCTTCCGGCTACAGGTACGAAATTTCTAGTGAATTATCTGTAAAGTCACGCTCGTTCGTGCGAGATTGCAGCCGGTTTCTGCTGGCCGCTGCTTCAAAATTTTCATTCAGGTTTTCTGTAAGTTGGAAACTTTTAGGTAAAGACGTCCATAAACATGAACTGCTGTTAGTTTATGTTTGTTTGAATCACAAAGTTGTTTCCTGTCGGCCAACGCTGCGATTTTTTTTATTTAACTAAACTTTGGCGAACTTCGGAAATGGAAAACAGTGTCTTTAAATCGCAAAATAAAAAAACTTGGCGGTCAATGAAGACGAACTTCTTTTACAAAATGTCGGCATGAAAGAATAGTTTCAAAAACAAGGATTTGCAAAAGTTCATTGAAGGCAAAATAATTCATTCAACTCGATGAAGTTTCGTGAACTGACTCGATCTGTGACTGTGGCATCACACCATCTGCTGCCGCTAACGCGGCACTGGTTTCTTTATAAAAAGATATTGTTTGGAGCTTTTTGTTATAAACTATGTTATAAACAAATAATAGCATATTTTGTACGTGATATTTGTACTCATGATGTTTTCAAAATTGTCCCAAATTTTGTTTTAACAATTTTGAAAACATCACTCGTGGTATTTATGCCAAACATCATTACCACACATGCTATTACCTATACTTATACAATCCATATACCCAATATACAACCCATATAACCCCTTATTCAACCCATATAACCTATTATACAACCCATATAACTCCTTATACAACCCATATACCCCTTATTTAACCCATATAACCCCTTATACAACCTATATACCCCCTTTTACTACCCATATACCCCGTATACTACCCATATACCCCATTATACTACCCATATACCCCCTTAAACGACCCATTTGTTATTGTTAATATCATTTTCTTTTTTGTTCTTGAAAACAACAAAACAGAAATAATTTGACAGAAACACGCAACATTTTTCAGTTTTCCAAACTTCTTCCGACACTTCTATTGTCATCTTCACTGGCGCGGAAAGTGAGTATAAGAAGCATGTAAACCACAAATTATCCAGTTTGTAATTCCTTTATTTCTCGTTGAACATTCCAATCACCATTGTTATTTTAATTTTATCCTTGATATTTTCTTGTCAAGTGTCGCAACATGTTTGGAAAACCGAACAAAATTGTGTTTTTCCTCTAACTTATTTTTTCTTTTATTGTTATTGTCATATATCATTGTTGATCGAGCCAATTCCTGTGAAAAGTCCATTAACATCCGTCCTACGTTGGATTAGAGTTTCATTGACACTACGGAAGCCGGAGATAAGCGCCAGCCCATTGTCCAATTAAGGAGTGGTGATAGTAAAATTCCTGACTTTTAAGAATTTATAGCACTTAAGCTTTTTCAAAAACCCCAACACGAAACTCAAAGTAAAAGAAAAGCAGGACATCGAGATTCTTATATATCGTCGAAATTTCGAGGTTTTTGACATTCGCAATTGTGTATGAACCATTCGCCATTCCTAATGAGGCTCCCGAAAGATTTAGTACTTAATGTTGTACAATTGGTGTCGAGTATCAGATGCTGAAATTTACTGTCCGAAATTTACAGAATTCCATGTCAGACTCCATAATTCTCATCAGGAGTACAGCTTGTTTATATTTAACTCACTCGTAAACAAAATCATTAGACTCCGCACAACTCAAGTACTGTTTTCCATCTCTTCTAACGGAATTTTCGCATTTTCCTTATACGGCGACAAAGCACGCCAACTGCTGCGTTAGAATTGTCACTTTCGTCAGCCGCTGTGCCAAGTAATTAAAAAACTAATTCAACTGTCCGGAAGTGTGGTTAGTCTAGACGGAATATCTGCCAATGTCCAACTGGAAGTTTTCCCACAAAGTTTAAGCTTCTGTGGACTTTTGATTTGGCGCTGCAGTAGTGTTTCGCTTTAGCTCCGTGTTCTCTAGGGAAAGGTGATTGGTTTGAGGTATGTTAATATAAGCTTTCAGCATTTTTTGTTTTGGCGAAAGAGTGCGTTTTTGCCATGACCCAATTTCCAGACTGTTTCAATTATGAGAGGTTGGAACAAGCTCTTTAGTTTTTCAAGTCTTTTTTTGTTTGGTCGGAGATTGTTTGGTTGCACCAGCGAGCATGTGATCTACTGATGGTTGGTAAAGATATATTTAAGGTTGTAACTGGAAGGAAGTTCAAAAGCTGCAGACTTATAACAATACTTTCATAACTGAAAGGAGAATACCCAGCGTTTTTCATCCTGTCACTTTCATGTCTTCAGTATTTATCTTTTTTCTAGCCAACTCCTCATTTCTGTAAGCGAGCAGCTTTGCAATTATGCTACGGTAAAAGTCTACGTTACATGTCTGTGGGTATATTTGTAGGTTACTATGGCTAGGTTAACTGTCTTTAATAGTCAGTTAGTGTTTTAAAAGCATTGATGTGTCGCGTGTACCAGCCTGTATACTTGTGACCTTTTATCATCGTACTGAGTATTGACTCTAGGGATATACTTCGTTACCATTTACAACAAGTATCTAAACAGCTACTAAGAACACCTTGTACCTAGAAAGCTAAACAAGGCTGTAACTGTAATAATCAAGTTATGTTAACTGTGTACTATGGCAATATAGTCTGTAGCAACAACAGCACAAAAAAATCTATGGCTGATAACCAAACATAAGCGAAAGCGAAAACCAAAGTTAAACAGCAAATATTACAAACGGATTTTGGTTAAATGTTATTTTTTGATGAAAGATAACGGTATGGCAGAGCCGGAAATATGCAAAACAGTGGTAATGAGACGTCGTAATCCGTGCTTTAAACCCAGTCGTTTTGTGCAAGTTAATTCGTCGTTCTGTCAAAATTTATGTAAGCTTTGAAGTCGCGTTTTTTAATCATAGACTGTTTTTTTAAAATCTTAGTGTTAATATATTTTACTTAGCTTTAAAAATCCCGAATAGGAAAGATTAAAGGTCCTTTTGCAGTTTTATTACTACAATGTGCCCAGCTGCATTTTTTTTATGTGCCTTGATAAAGATGCTTTTTTAATTACGTCAAAGGTTTCGTTATGGGTCAATATTCCTTAACTGCTTTATAACCAAACTCCAAGAGCTTAATACATCTACAAAAACCATTTTCTGTATTAAGTTATAAATAGATCGACTGATTCAAAGTGCACACATAGTAAGAACTGTCAGTTTTTTTTCTATATGTTCTTTCGCTTGATATGTGTGTCAAAGGGCATTGTATTTTAATCTGCCGAACAACGCGAAAATCATCAAGCACAGCATGCACTTTACAAAGGCGGCTGTCAACTTTGGAAAGCGCGTCATTTGCGGCTTAAAAAGGTTAATGCTCGTCAAATTTCTCTTTCTGTGCACCTCCGAAGTTGTTAGACTTAATAGAACATAATATCAGGTAGGAAGTGTCCTGCAGCTCAGATGTAGGATGTATTGCACATGCGTATTGACCGGCTGCAACACTGTCTTCATGATTGCCTTGGATTTGAACCGCATCAAAAGTGGATTTTATTAAACTCGTCCGAAAAAAGAAGTGTTGGTAGCTTTAAGAGGATCTGGCTTTAGGATTATCCGACTTGGAATGTATCAGAGCGAATATTCTTGTTACTACAAAATTATACATTTTTATCTGAGACTTTACATATGTTTTGAAGATTCTACCCCATGGTCACACAGGAATATTCGTGCGTTGTAAAAACAACAGATTGTAGCCGACTGGGTTTTTTCGTGGCCAAACAGGTGGTAAAAGAACGCGCAAATGAAGAAGTTGTTGATTTGAAAAAAATGATGAGTTTTGTGCTCACGCAACAGTTGACAGATTTGGTTTTTTTAACTGTCCAGAAGCAAACACATCGAGTTTAGTTTCTTGGTTTATTATTTTTAATACACCTACGTGTGCTGAACGCGTTGAAAGAAATTGGGAACAGATATAACAGAAGCCTAGTTTATTTATTATTCCAGCAATAAAGGATCGTGGGGGGACCAGAGAGACTTCTTTCTTGCTTTTGGCAAACGAAATTCGGCAGCCGTTTCCTGATCCTTCAGATCCTTTTAGTTTTTCAATTGAAAAAAAAACCTAGTCAATTCGGGATTGTGAAAGCTGTGACAGCGTGAAGTAAATTTTATTGTTGTTAGTGTTGTTAATGTAGTCGTTCAAGAACTGTTCGGTTAAAAGTTACATAAGAATACGCTAACAAACTCTTTTCAAAAGGACCGAACCTTTTTTGGAAGACGTCAAGAAAATTTCACAGCAAGAAGTAACGGTTTATAGCTGAGGTAGAAGCTAAATTTGTTTTGGCTTACAACAGCTTAATCCATCATTTTCGGTTAAAAGGCAAAAAAGTTCCTGTGTCGAAGACTTTTTTTTATTTAAATAAGCAAAAAGAAAAAAAAATCAAATTACAGTTGAAATCACGCTTCTTACAGTCCCCTTCTCCCCCCCCCCCCCCCACCTCTCTTCCTCTTCCCCCTTTGATCTGGGAATAGTTTTTAAGTGTTCAGGTTTTTGTCAGAACCTTTATATGTAATTTAAGAACACTTTAAGGCTCAAGTTGCCATATGATTAGATTTGATATCTATGTTTGAATGTTGTTTTGTTTTTGTACTACAGACCATCTGAATCCTCGCAGGAGGCGCGTTTTTCTTCTCCGCCCACTCAGTCCGGAACTATTCTCAGCGCAAAGCCTAACAGTAACACGCAAGCAACACACAGCCAGCACATAGACGACAGGAGAGAGCAGTTGACAAGAGAAAACTCTGGTTCACTGGATTTAGACATCACTCTAGAAGACAATTCGTCCAAGGTTTGTAGGGCTTCTTTATAAATGTCTTGCAAGCCTTGAATCACATTCAGAAGTCTGGCATTTTTGAAGTCGAAGAAACAAAATTCACGGGTGCATATTCTAAGAATAATCCCTTTGTCGCTACATTTTTTATTTAACTCTTTAAAGAAAAATCTTCCTCAAAATGCCCAAAAGGCGTGCGAGCATTCTTGGATTAGTGTCGTTTCTTTTGTAGACAAGTGCAGTAGTAGTTAAATGGAAAAAGGCGATGTAGCTTAAAAAACCAAAATCAGAGACTACTCAAAAGATGACCTACATGGCACAGGTCAAATAATATAGCCAGGAAAATCTTGTTTTAATAGTTACTCTACTGGGGATACCTTAAGAGTATCGTATAGTACACTCATGGTCTGTCTAATAGAAAAGAATAAAAATAAAGTAATAGATGTGGCAATAGTAATAATAGAACATTGATAAAAATTATTCTGTGATGTTTAATATAAGCCAGTTCGTCATTTCAGAAACACGGGCGCGAGTCGGGATAAAATGTGAAATTCATGAAACTAAACAAAGGAAAGCAACGAAGTGCGATGGGAATTCATTATTATTCCTTACTTAAGTTTGATGAATATTTCATTTTATCCCGACGCGCACTTGTGTTCCTGAATATTGTAATATTATCGATACTAGGGTTGATAAAAGTAACGAAAATGATAATGCTGATGATGATAATAATAATAATAATAATAATAATAATAATAATAATAATAATAATAATACCAACAACAAAACTCAACAAAACGTTTATGCTACAAGTTAGGATATATAGTTTTAAAAAAAAAACTATTGAATGCGTCGGCGAGTATATAAACTTGTAGTATAATTCTGATAAATAAATTATCGTCGCCGTGAGATGATGGGAAAAGCAAGTTTATGCTGCAAGTTAGTTGGATATATAATATCTAAAATTTTGAAATTTGTTTGTAACTAAAATACACCTGTAGAAAGTTCGATGAAGCAAAAAAAGTAGTGATCAACGTGATGTAGTGAACAATCACTCAACAGTGATATTTTTCAGGCGGTTCTTCAAGGCTTTAAAGTGTTGAAGTTTATTTGTAACACTCTCTAGTGAATGAAGTATAATTAAACAGTCTTTGTTAGTTTCGACACGGTAGTCGTTACTTCAACTTCCAGAATTTTTTTCTCAATTCAGCATTTTGCGTTTTCAGCTTTCGTTCGAAAGAACTTCAGGGAGTACAATTGCGTGACTTTTGTGGTGGTAGTGTGAATAGTCATGCACGGGAGGGTTAAGAGATCATCTTCGGAAAATATAAATCCGTTTAAGTGGCTGATAAACAAGAAACTTAGCCCCTTTAGCCCGAATAACAACAAATTGTGCATTACACTATTTTTTTATTAAGAACAAACTTAATAAGAACATTGAGGATGAAATCGCCCGAAAAATAAGAACAATATAACAACAACCTGAGGCTAAAATTTTTTGATAAAAAAATAAAAAATAAATAAGAATAAATAAATAAAAGGAGCATGCACAACAACAAACAAGCATCAGACTGTAGGTCAGATACCCTACAGCACACGTAGTATTATGTCATATGGAATGGGTTGACCCCATCGGAGAACATAGAAAATTTAAGAATCTTTAAAAACAAAATAAGAACATTTTGAGCCTGAAATGGCCGGAAAATAAAAACATTGAGCCGGAGTTAAATTTTATTGGTTCTTGATAAAAAAGAGTATAATACATTCTCCAATGTAGGTCCGACGAGCCTGCTTTCCGCTTACCTTGTTTCCTTTGATTTTTCATTTTTTTCCTAAGCTATACAAGAACGAGTAGTTGAGGCTAAAAAAGCGAGTTTTAAAATAGAACTCCTAATCCTTTTTGTGCTTGTGGGATGCTGCTTTATTTAGAACATTATTGATTTAAACCCTGTATGTTCCTCGCAGGCGGTGGCGCTTACTGAATTTACATATTATCGTATTTTCAACCTCGAGTATTTCGTTTCCAACATTCTGGTCAGTTCATTCAATCTCGGTTAACCACTCATATCAGCTCATATACCGAATTGACCATATATGGAAACTGACTGTGTATATGTAGTATTGCTAAGCTCTAATCAGTTCTGCTTAAAATTTAGCTGTCATTTTCAGACATCGATAGGTTTTGAAAACTTAATAAATTTAATAAAAACAACTGTTCTATTCGCGCTTGTTGGATATTAGATGACTTTAAAGAAAATCTTTGGCTGTTTACCTGCGCGCTCTCGGAATAATTGTTAATTATATGGCGTGTATCGTGTTCGCGTGTTCCGTTTTAGGCGATTATAAAGCTTGTAACTATTCCAAATCGCGCGAATTATATACCAGCTCGAACTGTAACAGGAGGTCATTATGTGTGGATACGATAATCAACACCAGGTGTAAAGTTTTTCACGAGAAATATTCCGGGGCCTTTGAATTTGCTGTTGTATTAAGAGTTAAGAACCTTTTACTGAGAAATAAACGCGCGCTACGTAGTATTTGAAAAATTCCTATCCAACTCACATCAAAGCTTCGCAATAGCCAAATGTTTTTCTGCTTATCTCGTCGCCACGTAGGTTATTGTGCATTTCAGAGAGCTCAATTCATGCTTGTTGATTTCGTATGATCACGTACTTGTCACGTAAACGGTACATTGACGTCGGAATGGTACGTAAACGCAACAGGAAGCAGTGACTTACTAATAACATAACAAGCACGTACTCTCGCAGGAAATCGTAATGAAGTAACTTAATTGCGCTACGAGCTAAGAGTTTACGAACTTTTCTGTTCATACAACTACAAACGTAGATGCCTTTTCAACGCTATTAGTGGCTACAACGGGATTTTAGATTAGTTACAGCGTTCTTTGATTTGGCCGTCAAAACACACTGTTTATATGCTTTATGAGACATTTTCCGCCCTCCACTCTGCACGCCCTGGTTTTGACGTGTCAGTATACAATCGGTAAGCTTTGTTCACATGTTTACCCGTTCGTTTAGAATCGTAGAGATAGGTTTGAACATTTTTGTGGAGTGCTCTTCTTTTTTCTCGTCATTTCCATATACTAGTCAGTTCTCTATGACCAAGGAATGAAACTGTAGTTCTTCAGAGCAGTTCCTTCACTGACGTTTGAGGTCTGTCTGATCCTTTCAATCCGGAAACACTCCTTTTCTGTCATTACGCTTTTGCGTTTATTTAACCCACACTTCATTAAATCTTTAGACTAGAATAACGAAGTAAAAGTTTCTCAAAAAGTTGACCTTTAGAAAAGCAGCTGCTACAACTGAAGACTTAGCTACAAGCCTCGTTGTACCTCGCTGTTTGCAGTAAGTTTTAAGACTTGTTTAGCTGTCATTGAGTTTTGTCATTCTTAGTTTATGAGCTCTATATCTATATCCGTTATCGCTTTTTAAACAATTATTCTGCCAAGTTTTCGCATAGGGGGATTTTTCTTAACATGGCTATTGATTACGGGTTTGTTTAGCTGTTGCTACGCATAAGAGAATCGTTGCTACATTTCAGTCGTGCTTCTTCATTAGTGCTTTCATTCTGGTTCTACTTTTTATAGATTTTAACAGACTAACGAACTTTAACTGTTTTCAACTTGGCGTATACTTTGAGTCTTCAACCGTAGAAGCCAATTTTCTGCTTTGTGACAAGTAAGACAGTAAAACAAACACTGCGATATTTGTTAATTTTTTTTTGTAAGTATTATATTTGTAGTATTATGTTTTTTTTACATTGTTTTGTCTTCGGCTTTGTCTAACCAACGGTTCTGTTCATTGGTAGTTTGTACGAACTGTACAACTAAGGGGAACGGTATTTGATAAAATGATAGATACTCAGGTTGTCTGAGCTAGAAGTTTTCCGACGTTACTGTTAATACAGTAACGCGTTGTTTGAATTCGAAGTTTAAGGAGTATACTCAAAATATCAGTTTACTTCTCTTTGCAGACTTGCAGCACTCGGATTTTGTAGTACAAACCGAATGATTGTTTGAGACAGCTATAAGTCGTAAAAGCATTGTTTTTATCGCGTAGCATGTTTCTGCCAGTTATGGTTTTCGCGGTAGATGTAGAAAACGCAGAAATTGATACTGGAGAATTATTAGTCGCTTTTGATACAAAAAAACCCGAAACTTAATATTTCAGTCTTTCTTAAAATCATTCTCAGAGCGTTTGGGGACGTTATGGCTGTGTTCAGCCACGCTAGTTGGACCCGTACCGAAATTGACTATATCAAGTAATCTTTCGCTCAAATGCCTTAGTTCTTGGTATAATTTTGATTTGTCTGTTATTTTAATCTTTACTTTTAGTTTTTCCTATTGTGTACGTTAAAGAATGCATTCGAGGTCACCCTGTGATGTCATAAAACTTGAAGATGACATAGATTCGTGCGAGACATGTCAACAGTAGTCGTTAATCGGTTGTAGTCGATTAGCGCATCTTTTATTGACGTGTAAGGTCGGAGTGAATTAATTTACTGTACACAATATAAATGTTAACCTCTTTAGGAAAAAAACCGATGCATTGCAGAACACTTTGTAGATCGTTATAAGCGTTTACATCTCGTTTGTTCATCACTTTTTATAACTTTGAAACTCGGTGAGGTGTATGAAATTGCACGTTGGCGCCTCTTCCTACAGGCTTTTTTTCGCAGCGTTTACGTGATGGAATGATAAGGCGGTCGCTTGTTTGTGAAAATACTTCGTCGGTGAAGTAAAAATAAACACTGTTTACCGCGCCACTGCCATGTTTTTTTTTGTTTGTTTGTTTTTGCGAGCACGCAGTCGAAAAACTTCTTGTTCTGTCTCATATCCAGATTCAATCTGTAGTCATGAAATAGTTTCGGAGCTTTGTAAAAAATTTCAGTTGTATGTTTTAAGAACCAGGGCTGGGTTGTTCAAAGGCTGGTTAACTTAACCCTTGGTTAAGCCAAAATGCAAGCAGTAAATTCTTCTTAGAGGAAAGATCGGCGGTTTTAAAAAATACTGTTTGTACTTTCAACGGAAAATACTCGTCAATGCCAAAATTACAACTCAAATCAGTCTCTGTAAGATTGGAATCAAGAACTTACGTTGAACTTTAACCCTGCAGTGTTAGTGATTTGACCTTGAAAAACAGCAGGACCCTCATCATTTCTGTGTCATTTTATTCAGTATTTTGTCGGATACCACTAGTGTAAACTGCGTTAGTTCATTTATTTGATGAAAATCTTACTTTCTCAGTACTTAATGTCTTAGTTTCATTTGTATGCTGAGAAAATGGGAATTAAACAAAATGAACTAACGAAGAGTGTAAGTTAGATATTCAATGACAGCTGGCACTGGAAAGAGTAATTTAATACAAGTTATGGCATTCGACGAAGATGCATGTTAGCGTATTTAAGAGAAGGCAAAGAATCCATAGTTTTCAGATTAACAAAGAAGTTTTACGGAGAGGTACTGTCACTGGAATGAAACAAGTCGAACTCATATCATTCAATCAATAATCTGTTTTAACTGCTAATTTATTTGTTATTTAATTCAATACAATAGACACCCGCCTCACGTTGTTTACCATGGCACGCGCAACTGCGGGGCCAATAGACCTTTATCACGAAGAGACGAACAAAGAGACGGACAAATTCAGACGACTTATTCGTCCAGAATCGTGTTCGTCCCGTTTTCACGCTCAGACGACTTGCCCGTCCTCTAATGTGAAAACGGCTGTTGAGGATGTAAGACGACAACAATAAGTTGATTAGTGCCCTTCAAAGGCTTTTACAATAATTTACATAAGTATAAAGCTAATGACAATAATAAACTACGAAATTGATAATGATGATGATAATAATAATAATAATAATAATAATAATAATAATAATAATAATAATAATAATAATAAGCTTAAATAGAAAGCGGTGCTTTCCAGTACATTAAACATTGCCAGGAACTTCAAGATTATTTCATTAGACTCTTAACTAAGACTGACTTACGTTTTAATTTTATCTAGTTTTTTAATAATAAGGAAAATTTCGTTTAAATTCATACCCTCCATTTTTTTTTAAAAAGAAATAGAACGTTTTAGAACATTGTAGAATTGTGGTATAGGTTACGCGATAGCGCCCTATGTCATAAATGTAGGATATAGCATCCGAAAGTGTTGACACTTACGAAATTAACTTTTATAACATTTTTTGATAATAATAATGAAGGGCACTGGCTCCCTGAAATAACTATTAAGCTAAACGCGTCAGGGAGCCAGGCCAAACTTGTATTATTTACTAGGGTGTGGAACGTATCTTATAAGTTGTATAATATAGTAAAAAAGATAATAATACTGTTTGAGTTATCACAAGTGAACTGTATCTGATGATCTGTTGTTTTTAAACTACAGAGTTTGACGGGTTCAAATTGTGCTAAGGACGAAGATGATGTCACTGAATTACTGAACGCCATTTCGGAGGAGAATCAGCGGCTCCAAAGCAAACCGTCCCCTGTTCACAGACGTGACACTGACTCAGTTCTAACCTCTCTACTGGGATTTGTTGAACCTTTAGAATCTGATCCAGACCGACTGCCGGTCTTAGACCTTAGCGAGACCGACAGTGAGCTCGAAGAATCTCCTGGTTTACCATTGCAAGACACTCGGGGCAGGGGGGACAGTAACCCAAGCGATTGGGCTTCTGCGGAGGATAGCCTACCGGAAGACGCTGACAAAAGGTTTGCCTAAGTTTACAGTCTTTACTGCTCTTTGGTAGTCGGAAAATCCAACAGGTTGTACAACCCAATTTTAGGACTCCGAAGACCTACGGTTTAACGTCCTTATACGAGAAGACGCGAAGGTCTAACCGTTTGCAGATGTTAGAGCGAGGGCAGCACCTTCCCCTCAGTTATTTTAAGACCCTGAATGAAAGTCCGGCCCCGGAGTCGAACCCGGGCCTCCCGCACGACAGGCTGGCGCCTTATCAACTGGGCTGACAAGGCTTCTTTTGGTGTTTCTTTGAATTGTTCAATTTGCAAATCAAAAGAACATCTATAAGGTTTATTTATTAAGATTTAAAACAATTTTTTTTTCAGATCGCGCGAACGCGGCATTCCCTAAAACCAAATGAGTTAGTTGGCTCTTTGTCACGGGTGTTACGTTCAGAAGAAGCAATTAAACAAAAAAATTATATTGATGTATTTCAGATATAGTTGGACGTTTTCCATAATCATGATATCTGTATATTTTTATACTAAAAAATGTTTATAGATCGATTAGGACAATGAATTTTCTAGGTTCTCGATAGGTTTGTAAAGGAATGGAAGAAGGCCATCACGGGCATTCCTTCTAATTAATTTTCCTCATTTTATGAAATGCAATATTTGAGATGGTTTTCATGTGATTTATGAAGACATACAAACTTTTGTTTTTAAGACGTTTAGCTAACCTTCGATCAACTTACAATGATAGCAGTATTTAGCACTATTTCAATTGGGGTGGATAGTGATAGAATATCTACTATCCACCGTGTTTTAGTATATACCAGCGAGGCAATTGATCTATAGAATTTCCCATTAAAGAAAAACGAAAGAATACTTTTATTACTTTAATCTCTGTGCGTGGCGAAACTAACGCGTGTGCAGTCACACATACAGCAAACGTGTTTTGACAGTTTGTCAACTGCAAAATGTCGTAAATGACGTAAAAGATAATTTCTCCAATATCGTGATCCCAAACGGACGCGAAGCGATTCTTTCGTCCGCCATTTTGTTTCGGTGTCATTTTCTACTCTTTTGTCTGATTTATAAGCCAATCAAGTCGCGCGTAGCCGTGCTTGTATATACTACTAGCATTTATACAGAAGCGGAAACTAGTTTTTATACGGATTTTTCGTTCCACACTTTTAGAAGACAGCCAAGCTCAGAGGAAGGTAAAAACCTGGTCGGCAACCGCGTCTCGACCTCCTCCAGTGTTGGTAGTATCGATATTACGGATGATAGTGACCTGGATGTGTTTGAGATGCTAAGGGACAACAGCCAAATTGTGATCGACGCCATAAACGAGTCAAAGCAACCTATCACCGCAAAATCAGTCATGAATTCCTCACAGAACAAGAAACCTTACATGCATGTCGTCGGAGATGAAAACGCTGATGTACCTCCGCCCATCCCAACCACACCCATCCCGTCTGACGATGAGTTAATAGCGCCAGAGAGGAAACCTCTTCGCGATTTCATTGCCAAGTGTAAGGCAGAAAACGGGACTCTCATCCAGGATGTACCCGATCTGCCACCAAAGAAAGGTTCATATAGGCAAAACAACAAGTAAGAACCCCTTGATGAATTCTCCCAACTTTGGCTCATTGTTTTCAAGTAACTAGTTTAGGAGAATTTAGCTTTACATCTTTAATCACTATTGTGTTTTTGTTTTTACCTAAAACGCACACAATGGAAAGAAATTTCCTCTTACCTCGATGGGATTCGAACCAAATCTACCAACGAAACAGATCTACGTCGCTCTAACCGACTGAGCTACGGGGCCAGCTAGGGGTTTGGTCGTAGGGGGTTTGGTCGTAGGGGGTTTGGTCGTAGGAATTTAAGGGTGATCCGGTGGCGTACCTTGTTGATGCTGTAGATCGGCAAAACTTGAGTTATTCAACATTTCCAGTGGCGAGGTGTATACAAATGCCACTGTAGGACAACACTGTTTGTTAATTTACCTTGTTTTGGATCGATTTTAGTGATGACATCATCGATTCCCATCCTCGACAACCATTGATTCGTGTGGTTAGTGGTGGTCGTTACAGTGGAAATCAGCTAAAAACGTTGATCAACTCGCTTCATGGTAAACTGGAAGGCAATCTGCTAAAGGATGAGTTCAAGGTAACCAGCCAGTTTTTTTAGACTACATTTATCAAATAGAAACATCATGTCATGTTCTGTGAGCTGTACCCCTTTATCTGGTTTGAAATAGAATGTGCCATTCCTATTCTAAGGGTTTAATCAGTGGGAAGAACTCTATCCCTCAATCTGGGTTGAAATAGAATGTTGCATCCCTACCCTGATAGGAGATTTATCAATGGAGTGAAGTGTACCCATTTATCTGGGTTGAAATAGAAAGTGGTGCCCTTACTTCTTTTGGGGGTAAATCAATCTACTATTGCCTGTAGTTTAAGGTGGTACGCCATTCTGTTCCCGTATAGTTTGTTGGATTTTTTCTTTATAACATATGTGACAAAATCGACTTCAACTTTTTAGTAGTAACTTATTTAGCTAGCACTCATAACAATACGTGTTTCCTTACCTAAAGCAACTCCGAGATGTGAACCTCGTTGATGGTTGTGACACGGCCAAAAAAGCTAGCAACAAAGACAAGAACAGATATCGCAATGTTCTACCATGTGAGTAAACGTTTTATCTTGTCAAGATATGTTGATGACGATGATTATTATAATGGAAATGATCATGATGACGATGTTGTCTGAGCTTTGTACTTTGCTATAATTTTCGGATCGGAATCCACTAGATTCGATTTTCTTGGTGTCTGTGAAAAGTCAAATGCAAATTTCACGAATTGTATTTGCCCTTTGTTTTTATAACAAAAACTATGTCATCAAACAATAAGCAGAATGCCGTCTTCTGTTGCTCAACTTAAACTAAGAAATGTGTTAGTAAATGTAAATTCTTTGACTGGGACATACTAAAAAAAGAGTTCTTGTTAATGTGAAGTGGTGTTTGCTAGGCCTCGACATGATGTGGATCAGCTGAACATCATATCCAGGCCTAGCAAAGTCAACTTCACATTGACAAAGGGCTTTGGTAAGAGCTCGAAACCTCTGCACTTGCTCAAGTTATCTGACTGGCGTAACCGAGAACGTTCAATTTTTTTTAGAATTATGTATTGTACAATTTATGTAAGTGCTAATGCAATATGATGGTGTAACAAAATAAAATCAAAAAGACCACCAAGAAATAGTAGTGTTATGTATGATACATGACCTTTAAACTTTACAGTTGTAAAGTAACAGATGTAAATTTCTTCTTTTCAGTCGACAAGACACGTGTGAAGCTCTGTGGCGATGAAGACGCAGATTACATCAATGCAAACCACGTAGAAGTAAGTCTGTTTTGTTGTATTACTTGTTGAGCCGTGATTTTGTTTGTACAAATTAGCGGCGATTAACTGCTTTTAAGGCACGAATGCCTTCATGTAATCAAAAGGGCTCCATCACTCATCGACCGATGATTAATCTTTCGTGGCCAGGCCCTTGTTTTTCGCATTCGGCCGAGAGAAGCGTAGGTTCTACTTTATTTGAACTGGTTTTATAAACCGGTTTCGAATGAGTTTGTGTTGCAAAAAAAGCGAGGTGGCCACGCATTAGTTGGAAGAGATTGTTTCTGATAAAATTATACCGATTATTGTAAGCATTTTGAGTCCTCACGCGCATACATTTGAAACCTTTTAAATAAGTTCGGAATCCTGAGAATTTTTCCCTTACTGTTCATGCCTTTCTCTGTAACGTTTCTGAATTTCTTTGTCGGTCGTGGCAGGCTAAATAGTAAGCATTTTTAAATAGTAATCTCAAATCGCATTTCACGCCTTGCCTAAAAGACACGTTTGATTTTCTGTTTATTTTCGCCTGAAATTTGAAGTCGATATCATAAATTTAACAAATTGATGTCAGATGAGTTTATAGACGAAAAACAAACTGGGTTTTGTCCCTCCGAAAAACAGATCAAAGTTGGCGGAGACACGTACAACTACATTGCCTGTCAAGTAAGTTTAGTTTTGACTCCAGTTACGGGAAGTTATTTTCTGCCGTTTCTCTTTCATTTAACTGTGCAAGAAATTTCTTGTATTTTTTTTAATGCATTATTTTTTTCCTTGATGTTTATGTTTCCACTCTTTGGAATATAGAATTCCATTTTCCTTTATCAGTTTAGGATTTAACTTTTGTTTGCTTTTATCAATCAATCTTTTCAGGGTCCTCTGTCCAACACGACTGCTGACTTCTGGCAGATGGTTTGGGAGCAGAAGGCTCAAATCATTGGAATGCTTACTTTAGAAATAGAAAGTGGCAAGGGAAACCGAAATCATGAATTCTCTGTTGCGATGGTAATTCCTATTTTTTCTGCTATTTCACATCAGCAGGGCTTAGAGCTAAGAATGACTTTCCTTCGTAGGTGAAATGCCACAGGTATTGGCCTGAAGCACGTGATGAACCACTTGTTCTTGGGGAAAGGTACGTTATTTTTCGTATGTTGTTTAAGATCTGGATTTGTTGAAGCCTAAAAGATTTGACGACGCACCTAGTGATTGAGAGTTTAAACAGCGAAGACGAAAGTCTAGGGACTAGAAGCCTAGGAACTAGAAGCCTTAGAACTGGAATCCTAGGAACTAAAAGCCCAGGAACTAGAAGCCTGGGAACTAGAAGCCTAGGAACTAGAAGCCTTGGAACTAGAAGCCTTAGAACTGGAATCCTAGAAACTAAAAGCCCAGGAACTAGAAGCCTGGGAACTAGAAGCCTAGGAACTAGAAGCCTTGGAACTAGAAGCCTTAGAA
>JAOBRD020494152.1:0-17383 GCA_027575215.2 Hydrozoanthus sils | reverse complement strand
ACTCTTGGTGTAATAAAATGGAAATTTAGTCAACAAAGAAATCCTGTTGTATTTCACTTATGTGCAAAAACATGTCAAATAAACCTTCTTTATTTATTTATATGTTGATACGCCGCGGCCAATATATGCATGTGGCAGGTTTTTTCTGGCCTCCGTATAACTGTAGAAGTGTGTTTGTAAACGGTTGGCCAGTTATGCTAGTCTTGACTTGAGGAAGTTAAGATGTTAGTGTTGTATACCTACTTTTGAATGTGTAAAGTATTGAATGTATATGAGTACTGTATATGGTATATAAGTTACGATGTACATGTTATAATTGTAGAAGCAGGCGTAACTCAGTTGGTTAGTGCGCGGCCTTCGGAGCTAGAAGCCCCCAGTTCGATCCCCGGTGGCTGCACGTCTTTTTTGACTTTCTTCTGATCAGTGTAGCTGTAGCTTTAAATACCGGCGTAAAACGGAGCACTGACAGAGGGAGGGGGTAAAGGGCGCACCGTCGGCTTCCATTGATAGCAGCACTCTCAGAGAGCTGAAGGAACTACCGACGTTAAATAACGGCACCTTTACCTTTTACATATCAAGCCCACTAACAAGAAAGGGATCTTGCAGAGATCTCCTTCCCACACAAGGCAACCTTTAACTGAGACTGACACAAAATGCCAACGTCAGCTTGTGCAAGAAGAGAGGACCCCTTTCTTGTAAATGGGCTTCATAGCATGTTTTCACGCCTCGGGTCGTTTCTCGGCAGGCTTAATTGCTTTACGCTACTGTGTTATTTGTCGTGTAATGGACACAATATAGACTGATTTCTGTTTAAAACAAGTCCACCTGCTTCAGCTTATTGTTCCAAAGTTACGGCAAGTGCCGAAAAGTACCATTCAAATGAAACAGAAACACATGTTTTGATAAAAGAATAGGCCATTTTCACTATTGCGTATTTTACTACAGCTACCAGAAACCATTGCAACGTCTCTTTTGTTCAAGAAATTAAGCCTATTGTTAAGAATTCTCAGACTTATTTGTTCAGAATCGTGTTGGTCGCATTTTCAAACTCAGACAATTTCACTGCCCTCTAATGTGAGGAAGACTAATGATTAGATAATGGCTTTGTGCTCACCACCATTGCTTGGTTTATGGTCAAACGACAACTGTTCCACAGCTCCTTTTTTTGATGCTATTGACCTTGAATCTCCAACATTACCCTAAAGCAAAGTTTTTGTTTTTTAGATTTGATACTTATATAATCAAAGCGATTTGTTCCTACAACATCAATCAGCAGAATTTCTGACATTTACTGGATTTTCTTTATTCTACCAATGCATACTTTCTCTTTCTACTTAAAATATCAGATCAAAATCAGGGTTCAGTACTCTCTGGTGCCTCTGAGCTGTTTGCGCCAAGCTGTACTCGATGGGCCCCAAGGTATAGACAAATCAGAGTAAACCTGGGCTGAAACCTCTCCTGGTTCCCGCTAGTTACTTAGCATCAATAATTTTCCTTGAATGGCACTATTTTACAATGGACGCTTGTTGTTGTTTTTGCTCCAATGAAGTATTGATGAAATTTTTTTTTGTTGTGTGTGATTTATGGCACTGACAGCAAAATTCTGCTTAGCCACAGGGGAGTCTTTTAGAAAAGCTAGAATAGGCCGTTTTCAATTTTCTTAAAAATCGCGAGAAATCATAATCTTCGGGAATAAAGACTATTCTAACTTTATTTAGAATCTAAAAGCAATTTTGGTTTTTGATATAACGTTTTATATGGTCGTCCTTCCTTGTCTGTGCATACGTACTATAAACTTGTCATTCTTGTCACACATAACAGCTTGATCACTGGCACGACCGCGCTCCCGCTCAAGGTCTTCAAAAGTCTAAATGAGCGGTAGTTTTTAACTTTCTTAAATAACGCGAGAAATTATAAACTTCGGGAATAAAGACTATTCTGACTTTATTTAGAATCTAGATGCCTTTTCGTCTTTTATGTAACGTTTTATATGGCCGTCTTTCCTTCATGTGCAGACTGTAAACTCGCCATTCTTGTCACACTTGCAGGTTGCCCTCCCGCTCAAGGTCCTCAAAAGACTAAATGAGCGGTAGTCTTCTCAATTTTCTAACTAAATTTTTTAGAATAGTCTTTATTCCCGAAGATTATGATTTCTCGCGTTATTTAAGAAAATTTAAAACCACCGCTCATTTAGTATTATGAGGACCTTGAGCGGCTACCGCTCATATAGCCACTTCGTTTAAAATATGCGTGCTGGCTCAGTATTTATGACACATTCATGTCAACCGAAATATCAACGCTAACTCAAAATACAAAAGTATGAATCAGAAGAAAGATTTTCATTATTACTTCCCTAGAAGTTTCGACAGATGACCTCTTGAGAGGTGCATGCATAATGCGTTGAAATAAAAAAAAAAACGACATAGAGGAGAAAATTAAAGTCGCCATTTCGCGCGCTTGCTTGTTATTATGCATAACAAGTGTTTGAATATGGAATAATAAAAGCTCTTTTCGCTTTGGAGTAGAAAAAAACTTTACTAAAAGTGGTAAGCTCTTAGAAAATTAGGTTATGGTTTAGTTTTAAATGGCCAAACAGACATTTTTGCTTGAATATACTAACTTATCTTAGCTTTTTGTGAAGAATTCTCAAATCAAGTTTTCGATCAGCTGTGGATGTATGTTGCTTATTTTGGTTTGAGGACCGCGTTTATTTTTTTTTCTAAAGGAAGATTTTAATTCTTTTTGAACTTTAACAAAAGAAAATCCAAGCTGTTTTTTTAATCCTGTTGTTTTTCCCAATGAATTTCCAAGGTACGAGCTAAGCTTTTTAGAACCAACTTTTGTTTCTATTCGCTAATTGCTTTGTCGCCCCGGTTTCCTATTGTTTCATTTGCATTTTATTTCTAGGGTTTTCAAAAGTGTTTGCCTTTTGTCAGCGAGTCAGTACTAGACGTTCTCGGGAAGAATCAACGTGAAAGTAACAGGCTCTAGCACTTCTAAGAAATGCGGAACATGGAATACAACAAACGTCTTCCTAGTAAAGCGATAATGCTGAGTATAGTTGCCAGAAAACTTAGACGCGGTCACGAATATCAGAGAATCACTTCTTCTTTCGACGAAGAAGATTTCAGCGATTTGTCTACAGAATGTGAGATTGTAAAGAGCACGCCTTCCTACTTCGATGATCTCGATGCAGTAGCTTTGAAACAGATGACAGAGGCTTTTCAAAGTACTAGTAGCACTCCTGACGACTCCACGAGTAAAAGACAATTAAAATGCCCGCAAGAAATTGCAAATCGTCCGCGGCGATATGCAATCTGTGAAGAAACCGAGAGACGAATTTATAATGATGGCGGCATTAGTTTACGAAAATTTCGCGAGTTTCTGGTAACACATTATGTTCTGACAGAAATGCACCTGCTATAGATGAACAAACAAACTGTTGGAACAAAGACTATCTCTGCGTTTGAATTCAAATAGCTAGTCGTTTTGAGGAAGCACTGGTTTGGGGCATCTTACAAAGGGCACAGAAGTTGGTGGATTTGAGTACAGCTGAAAATCAAACTCAAAGGATAACATTATCCGCATCTGAAGCGAAGCCATGCTTGAGGATTTTAAAAGCAATTCAAGCGGAAAGACTTTAAAAAAAAAAACATATGAAAATACATAGCAAGAGCTTTTATTTTGTTTTACCAGAACAAAAGTATAGAAGCCTATTAAAGAAAGAATCTTTTATTCTTGTAAAAGCTCACTTAAGTTTTAAAGCAAAGCCAGTTTTTTTCTAATTGTTATCAAAAGATCTATCGGTGATAAATTTGTCAGCACAAAAAATATAGCCGATTAATTTTCTTGTAAAAACTATAGAATCTTTTCTTAAAAAGTAAACAATTTATATATAAATGTGCGAAGAAACAAACAGGTAAATTATGGCGGGTCTCATCAACATCAGTTCGACGTGCTGGCAAAATCTGATATTGCCTCAACAGCCACAAGCGACTTCTCACTAACATACACGTCCATGCGGTTCATACAGAACTTTAAAAGCTGACGTGCACCTCGTATTTGTTTTGGATCTGATTAATACAAACTGATGTTTTTAAAATTTTATCTGAAAAGACATAAAAACAATATGATTTGGTTTTCGTATTGGTGCTAAATATTTCAATTAATCGACTCACAAAATTGAATAATTTCAATTATACGATTCGAAACGGGAAGATAATCGCTTTTTCCCTCGCATCACAATAATATTCATGAATAATTGTAACATTTAAATTTAAATTCTTTATTGCAAAGTAAAACTGAAGAGTTAATTTCCCCTTTCCGTTAATAAATTGTCTAAACGATATGTACAAAATGAAGGGAAATGAAAATAAATAAATATGCCTTAAACGATGTCAAAAGTTCATGGAAGTAAAACTCTCAACCTGCTATTATGATGATGAATTGAATCGTGGGCCAGACATTGGCATTCTTTGCAATTTAAATAGGTGGCTCTATAAATTTCTTATTAAATCCACTCAAATTTTAATGTTCTCAGTTGAAAACATAACACACTCGTGATAAATGCTATTAACTTCCAAAGTTGCTCTAGTTTACCTCTACCGATTTCAGCTCAGAACAGCGGGAAGTATTTTAAGGTCTTACAGCTCTGTTGATCGGCGGCAACGTTTTATTCCTCTTCTTTTTTTTTTAGCTCAAATTAGATCATGAATCTTTTTTGATTTAAAAAAATCCAACTTAGCCCTTTTAAAAACTTCTCACTCTAAAACCAAAAACAAGTAGCTTTTCATCTTGTTTGTTTAATAATTGCTCAACAAAACTAACTTGCATTATTTCCAATATGATAATGCATGTTAAATGCATGGTAGTATTGATTTCAGTTCAATAACCTGGGTTCTGATTGCCTGAGGGTTGGCCCATAATTTAACGTTCAGGGCTGAGTTTTTCAAAGGCTGGTGAACTTTAACTTTAAGAAAGTAGGTTAACCCTTGTTTTGTGCTAATCGGCCCATGAACAACTGGGCCAAAACTTTTCTCTGCAGCGAACCTCAAAAACCTTAACAATTTCTGGCGCGATCTGTACAGTGAAAGGCCGGGCAAAATAATCACTCGGACAGACCTCAAGTTGTTTTGATAATACGCGCGTACGGCTTTGAAAGAACAAGCACTGTGATTGGTTGCTGAGCGCACAGGACATTCTCGTGGCTAGACAGAATCCCGATATCTGGTTGGCTGCTGCCCGAGGGTATTGCAAACTTCTTTTTACAATTTTTTAACTAAACTCAAAATAAAAACATAAAGTAGATAACTTTTTAATCTCATTCGCTCGGTCTTTATTGGGAAATCTCCGGCGGATTTCGGTCCTGTGATACACAGACGTCGATCGCCTACGCTCGGTCCTTACGTCAAGCCCTGGTTCTGGTATTTCCCAATGAAGACGTCACTATCGGTTAATAAAAGTTTAATGACGGTCATTTTGAAACTTTTGTAGTACGAGTGCTATGATTGGCTGTTCAGCTTAACTACCAGTCATTATGAAACGTTTTCTCATTTTTAATTAGCTAATTATACACACTAAGCTAAGTGTCTCATTGTTAAAGAAAAACTTTAGCTCGCTTCACCAGAAGCGTTTCAGTTTTCAGTGAACAGCTTCACATCTTCTTGCTCGCTGATAACTTACGACAACGAAAAAGCTTTTTTGGTTTTTCCGTTCTTACAAGTCACCATTTCATGTATTTGTTTTTCACTTGTAATATTATCATTCCTTGGATTTGATTAACGTTTTTAAGTGGACTGTCTTGAAGTTGGCTATTTCGCGAAATGTTAAAAAACATCGCTTGGTATGTTGATTATAATATTTGTCTTTAAACATTGAATCAATTTCGGATCCGCATTATTTGACTTGCAAGTTTGTTAAACTTTGATTGAGAACAAAAATGAAGTCGATCATCCACATTTGTATATCCTACATCTTAGTAGTGTAGCACTTGGTAACAAATTTTGACAGATCGAAAACGAAGAGACAAGGGATCGAATCTTGCTAGTGGAAGACGTTTATTCACTATTTCAGATTAAAATATCTAGGTTGTTAACAAGAAAAGGGGTCTTCTATCGTTTGGCAAAATCTAGCCGATTGAGTGTTGTTGCGCTTGTAACATTTGAAATCCGCAGAAGGTTCAACACCGGAAATTTTGAAACTAACTAACCTGCAAAATGTTTGATTTCTACTGATGCTGGTTTGATTATATTTTTCATTGACCACACACATAACAGGATAGCACTTCAAATTTAGTTAAAATGATAGACTAGAGAGATTGAATCGAGCATAAAAAATAGTGCCCATATGAAATGCCGTAAGTCGAGTTTTGTCCTTGCCAGAAAAAACTTTCTCGAGTTTTCGGCTTTTGCGCAGGCCTGTATTATCAGTGTCATTTTTTTTTCGAATCTAGTTCCTTCCCAATTAATGTTTGATTCGTAATTCCAGGGTTTTCATTAAGATTGTCAGTAGCAGGAGATTAGGAAAAAGTAACAGGAGAAGTATTGCAAAAAACGAACCTCGCTAGGTGGGTCTGGGGGCATATTGAATATAGTAGCGCTACAGCTCGTCTTAATTTAGCCAGAGAATTCCGCATAGTTGCCGGAGAATTCTCCGATCCCCGATGCCTAATGAACACCCTGCAATAAACTCTTTAATTGGTTCAATCCATCGACAGAGGTATGCTTGAAATAGTTGGATTCACTTTTTGAAATATTCGTAATTCCTGTTAGTTCTAGAGACCCTTTCCTGTTAACTGTCTACATATACATGTATAAATACAACATGTATACACATGAAATCTTTAAAAGGGGAACATATCTAGTACTTAAGAAAATAAGAAACAGTTGTTAACTCGGAGCGTCTCATTTCCTATTAGTATTGAATATAAAGCTACATTACAAACGTTCGACACTAAAGTACTTGTATTAGGTGGAAATGTCACGAATTCTGTCCACTGATCGGAAAATAGATTTATAAATATCGACGAAACATTTCTTCTCTCCTCCCTACAGAGCTAGGGAGGCCAAAATGAGTAGGTCTATCAGAGTAAGAGAGATTTGGGAGCAAGATCTTGGAAACACCGTCTTTAGGTTTTGCTCAAGTTTATCGTATAGTGAAGCTGTCAGCGAATACAGAACCTGCATGCTTGATAACGGGTCGTACGAAGCTAGAATTGACAGATCGTAGGCCTTTAAATATTCCCTTAAGGAGAGTCAGCACACAACATTCCAAACATTGAGGGCGTCAGTATATATAGGCGTTTGCTTGACCTGAATGAGATGTGAACCAATTTTAATTGTGGAATCCTAAGTTTAGAAAGAACCCGAAAAATTAGGAAATGTTAAAACGAAGTAAATTAACTGGACACACAAAAATAACATGTAAAAGATTGCTTTAAACCGCATGTCTCGAGAAGAGGATATGAGGAAGGAAACACCTACGAAAAACGAAGAAAAAAATGAGATTAATATCAATTCTCATCTATTTTAGGTTATATAGCCAGTTTGATTCATAATCCAAAAAACTTAAGTTGGCCAGACCGCTGTGTTGGTTCCTTGACTCAGTCAACTCAGCTGTACAAAAGAATATCAGCTTTTATTGGTGGCTCAGACATGTGATGGTTTTATTCAATATCCCGTCCAGGAGGAGTCAAAAAGTATTATCTGCTTAGAACTACGAAAAGCGGGGTTAAACACCGGCGCTGATGAGCCATTCAGATTTGAAAAGGATTTCAGCTTAATCAATATTCCTTAAGCTCACTTTTTCGCAGCAGTTACAAATGTTTCAGGGTATTGCGACAACAATGATGTCAATGTTATTGAAAATATCGAAGTTATGTTTATAATGGAATAGGAAGAACGTGGGCATTTTGATGCTTCTCGGCGGTTGTTTTTTAACCGGAAAGATAAACTCAATTTGATTTTGAACATAATTGTGGAAATGGTGTCCAACGAAGCTGTCGGATGTGTCGTTGGAATCAGACACTATTGTGGCTGGTCACCGTTAGTGGATTGCAGAATAGAGATTTGTCTGACATCTAAGCTTTTAGTTGTGGAGAAATGTAAATTATTGAGGTGTACCTAATTCATTTGCCCTTGCTGTTGTTTGCAAATAAAACTACAGGCTAGATGCGTAGGCTTAACCAAAAACTATGGGTGAACATATGGTTTGAAAAGGTTGTCTCTAGGCAGACGTATTCAACGCTTTGAAAGTAGCATAACTTAAAATCATGATATAGATAATTGACCCAAGGTGTGTTTCGTTTTCACCGTTGGCAGCCGCTTCTCCATTCACCCAAAAAGACAGACAAGTTGAGTCCTTTTCTAGTACTAAATCTTTTCTCTACCTCCTAAAACAATGCATGGAGCCTGAACTAAATGCCGTGAGACTGTATTCCAAGTGGCAGCTGCTGTTCCCAAAAATACTACAATTGTGGGACGTTATCAGAACAATACATAGAGACTACTTTTGTTCTTTTTGTTTGAAGGCACAATTTGAAGAAAATTCATCTGCTCTTAAATTGTTGGTGTTTTTGGTTTTTCTTAAATCTGAAATTCAAATGAAAAAAAAACTAAAAGCATGCACGTGATTGATAAATAGGTTAAATAAGAGAGTGCCATTGGCTTATAGCTTGTGGCGTCAATAACGTGACTTAAAGAGACAGCACCATTAATTTAGATCTAACTAGAAAGGTACGTAAGCAAGTGACAGTTTTTTCTTTAGATATATGTTACAACACTCCACTGAAAAAGAAACTTGGATCGGCTAGAAATCTCACGACAGCATGGCTCTCTCGTTGATGGATAAACGCAAGCTAAATTCGCTTAGCGTATTAAGAAGATTCGTTCTTTTTTCGCCAAGTCATAAGTACAAAAAGTTAGTTGATGACACCGACGACCTAACTGAAGCAAACGATGGTTTACTTGGAATTTGCACATCGGACTTTGCTCAAAATTTTGCTGAACTCAAAAAAACACCCCAAAGTTCATCTTTTACGAGACCAGTTTGCTCTTTGGAGACGAAAGGTGGTTCAAGGAGATTTGCCATCTGCGAAGAGCTGGAGAGGTCCATGTTAATTGCTCCTGGAACAAGCCTCAGAAAATACAGACGTTTTCTTGTTGTCACACACGTTTTGGATGAGATGCTGTAAAACTGTAATTGTATGTTGAAGGAGTTGATGCATGGAACTAAAATACATAAATTCATTATCAGCATTAAGCTTTGGTGAACGTAAAGTTCATTTAGAAAAAGTGAGCTGCAATATTATGTTGATTCCTTGAAAACGTGGGAGTCAGAATGATCCTACAAGCTTCCAAGAAAATTCGTCTTCCGTGCAATTCGGCTTATTGTTGTAATATTATCAAAACTCATCACTTTTTAGTCTCATTCCACTTTTTCATAGCTGTCAAATTTGATTGACTTGAGTTATCTCAAGATTAAAAACTGTGTCCATAATGTATGCAAATATGGTAATCCATCTACATTTACACTACTTCGTTTAAACTGTTGAATATTCTTTATCATCTAAAAGTTGTGTCTTCATTCGTTTTTTGTTTTACTATAGCAATTGTTCTAGATTTATCAACAAACCGAAAGAAATCTTGACAGCTCTGCATAAAAAACGCTTCCAAAACAGAAACTATCGAGAATAGAATTTGCAATTTTATTAATTTCTTAGTAGCTTGGCTATATAATCTTAGATATATGTATATCAAATTAAAACAGTTTGTTCTTCAACAGTCTTCGTATTATTTTTTTAGTTCCAGACGTTGTGGGTAGATTTGTCCCTATTTGCGTTTAAACAAAAGGCGCTCGTCTTTGTTGTACAAAGATTAGTCGATAAGAAAAAACAGCCTCAAGCAACTTTCAAACCGAAAGAATCGTTTTGCGCCAACCAATTTTTAGTTTCAATTAACAAAATCAAAGTACTGATGCCGAAAAACAAACGCGCGCAACAAAAATCAACGATATTCTGTAGGAAATTTTTTTTTTTCATTTTCAGATGGTATAGAGGTAGTTTAGTATTAGCAAGGAATCTTCTTTTTTGTTACTTCAAGCTTCTTGTCGTTTCAGAGCAACGTCACACCAAAATCTAACGCAATTGAAAAAACTAAGCGAAATCCCTAAGCTCGTAAATGCCATCTGCCTTATCGTCTTTGTATGACAAAGAGCCACCTTTCAAAACAGCAGATGAATATGGCCAAACACGCCAATTCCTAGAAGCAGGCGTATAATTTACACCGTTTCTAAAACATTTTGAAACCTTAATAGCATTAATATTTGTGAGGTGCATTTCATTTGCGCCTTAACGAGAAATCATTTCGAGCTCCCCATTAAGGAAATATTGTCTGCTCGTAGAAAATGGGTCTAGGTTTTAAAGGCTGATGTCTGTTATCTTGATCCACATCTTTGCAAACCAAACTAAACAAATGCGCATCGCCTGAATATCATGTGGTTAAAGTAAAACCTCAAACTAAAAAAATTGTCAGTTATGATAAATTCTTAGCGTCTTATGCAGAAAATTTTGTATTTGACAGATTTTGAAGATTGAATATCTTTTATGTATCTGAAATTTTCATTGCCGGGAACTGGTCGTAATAATAACCTATCGAATAAGCTTTACCTTATCTGTTAATGCTCTTTACTTTAAAAAAGCAAAACCGCCGACGTTGTTTTAATCGTATTAAAGCCTTTGACAGATCCCAAATCCGCAAGACTATATTGGAAATGGATGCGAGTTAGACAGTAATCCATTAGCTTGTATTTCATTGGCCAGGTATCTTGAGAGCGTGCTGTTTCAAATAAATATGCAAAATACAAACTGATAATAAATGAAATAACACACCAAGGAGGCCGGCGGTAAACGTCAAGGGGAAGTACATGAGCATCTTTGCAAAGATATTGTGTTTGTCATGTGATATTGTACATACATCAATTTAGCTAGCAATTTTTTTTGTTTCTTATCAGGAAAAATCGTCCAAATGTCTAGGCTTTTTCCTGTAGAAACAGATTACTCATAAAAAAGGTTTGCTTCCGTTTCCATAAACATGCATTTACTAGCTGTGGTTAAACCGAACTTAAATGATGAGTAAAGTTTAATTTTCGTTAGGTGCAGCTGCTTTTCAAGAGACATATAGCCATTGATGTTACAGAAAGTGTAATGGTTTTTCAAAGCCTTGCAGTGTCACCAATTTGACGCAAACGACACGCACTCACTTGCCAGGAAGACAAAAGAAACAATTTAAGAACTGTTCTTCCATAGTCACTCATTGTATATGTAGACAGATGAAAAATGCGGCAACAATGAAACTGAGCTAACGGGTGAACGGACAAGCATGCAGGGGTACCAATCAAAAAAGAAAAACCTAAGAACCTTTTAATCATTCTATTTCTAGAACTCAAGGAAATTAAGATGTCGATGCTAAACAATAGTAGCCGTAAGTAGTTAAGAACACTCTAGTTTACGTTTCTTTAAAGACAATAATTCTAAAAAAACTCCTTCGCAACCGAATTTTCAACAGTCTTTCCAGTGTGGCGTACTTTTGTTCTAGTTCCTGCGTTGTTTTCTTCAGAGCCTTTCTGTAAATGGGCAGCGCTCTTCGTTACCTGTCCCTGGCCTTCATTTTCTTAACAACTTGTTCTATTTGCCATCAGTTAACTTCGAGTGTTTTATCACCCCATCAAGATACATACTTAAACTGTTTCTTTAAGCGGAACCAACTTTTCGTCAAGCTTTCGATCTAAGATATTTGTTAAGGAGCTCTGACGTTAACGGCCCATGAAGAATATAAAACTGACTGAAAAAAAAAATAATGGAGGCCAGCTCCCAGCTGCGTACAAAACAAATACTGACCTTCCTGGGTATTCTGTATTTCACAGTCTACGTGCTCCAATGCTGGGTGTATTGGCTTTTATGTGGTACTCACAAAAATCCGCTATTATGCGCCGATTTTGCTGCCAATATGGATGGATATTATCTCGAGTCCGCGTTATAGACGAAGTAGAAACTGGTATCGTATCAGTATATTCCACGGTTTGATTGCCGGGGGATCGGAAACTCTTATGAACCGCTAATCAAACAAGAACTTGTTCCCCAAAAAAGCAGTGAAATGACAATTTCCAGTTTTGATCTGTACACTCTCAAAAGTATTTTGTTCAAATCTTTGGAAATCATTAAATACTTTGATCTTAATTGTTGTTTTATTCATAGTCATCTTCACGTAGAAATTTCATACATAGGTTTTGTTTTCCACTGTACATGTATTCGTCGGTATTAAGTTAGTAATGGTTTTCTGGTAATACAACAATCACCAATTTCCATCGTTATTTGTTATCAAGCTACAGTAATTTTGTCCCCGTTTTCTTTTAGAGTTTGGATGCAGACTTTAAATGCTAAAAGATTTTGTCACAAAATATTTGATGTATGAGCACTTAGACCGCGTCTGAAAGACGTTTTACACGAGCGTTATATTTCCCTACACTTCGATATTGCACCGTTTCCCGGGCTTTAATAGAGTGGTCTTTTGCCTAGTAGTAAATATTGCCATGATAAATTTAGAAAAGAGCACCTTTTGATGACCGACTGATTAGTAAAAGCAGCTGGCCAGTTTATCACTGTCCCGGAAATTTAAAGGGTAAACAAGTGCATTTTTACGTCTTTAAAACAGCTAAAACTCTAAAAATATCTCATTCGTTTGAGATTTTTTCTCTTTCTTTTGTATGGGTTAATATGGACTCCTTGAAAATACTGTAAATCGGCGAAGCATAGCGGCTATCCCCCTTTTCCAGTAGCAAGGATTCCCTTTAATCTCTATACTGTATTCTTGTATATATGCATGCCACTGTAGCCCAATTATCCTTAAAATACCACGACTAAACTCCCAGCAGCATGATCCTATAGCTCAGTTGGTTAGAGTGACGTACTTCTGCTTCGTAGGTCGTCATATGTTTGAACCTAATCGAGGTCTATTTCCTTTAGGTGGGTTGAATGAGGTCCTTTAATAATGCTGTAAATCGACAAAACTTAGATTATTCACCGTTTCCAGTGGCGCAAGTGGCAAGATCAAAGCTTATCGACTTTTTCTTATTAAAGGTAAAGGTAAAGGCACCGTTATTTAACGTCGGTAGTTCCTTCAGCGATCAGAGGGTGCTGCTATCAATGGAAGCCGACGGTGCGCCCTTTACCCCCTCCCTCTGTCAGTGCTCCGTTTTACGGGTATTTAAAGCTACAGCTATACTGATCAGAAGAAAGTCGAAACAGACGTGCAGTCACCGGAGATGGAACTGGGGAACTCTAGCTCTGAACGCCGCGCACTAACCAACTGAGCTACGCCTGCTCCTATTGTTGTTCCTTGTCAAACGGTTGAATCCGTTTATCGTAGGCACTATATGTTTGCTTAGTTTGAATTGCTTTTATTTAAAGGACCTTCAAGTACCTATACGTAAAAGCGTGGTTCTTTTCCGCTTTTTAAGTAGTCTTTGCTATACCGGGAGGTCAGAGGGCACATTCGATCTCTTTCTAGGCCATGAATCGTTAAATTAATACTATAGTCTTAGATCCTTCATCTATGCATTCAGCTCCAAAAGTTTAATTAGTTCCCCTTAATTTCCAGACAATTTACTAATGTGCACAATTTTTCAATACAACTCTATAATAAAGTCCTCAGCTTCCACTCAGAACATACGAGTTTTTTTTTTCAAATAAAACTGGCATTGCATTATACTGCATGTATAGCTACAGTTACAGTAATGTTTTCTCGAAGATCAGAGCTTGTTATCGTTGCTCCTTGTCGAACGGTTGAACGATGACTGCTGATCCAAGACTTTTGTCAACGAGTCTTTCAAAAATTTCTCGACTTCTGCTTCCACGCATGCGCGATATCCCTCTCTGTGATATGCAGTAAACATGGCAGGTGTCATAAATTGGTTGGCCGTTGAATGATTTGGAAACACACCGCAGAAAGGGTTGGAAAGCCACCCACAAGGGGTACAGTGGCAGCACTCGCAACAGCTCGGGCCAAGTTCCCCACTTTTTAGGGTCCAATTCAAGCCCGTATTCCTTCCACGTTGTACGCTGACCAGCCGTCTCTAATGGTGTACCTGGTAAAGGAATACATGCGCTGCATAAGTAAAACAATCCATTTCACGGTTCCTGAAAGGTAATCAAGTTCTACATGAGAACGAGGCGAAGGTTGTCCTGGCATAGTTAGAGAGGTCGAAATGCTTATTAGTAATTTCTTTCTTATGATAATCATTTCCACTTCTCTAACTGTACCAGGACAACCTTCGCCTCGACTTCATGTAGAAGCTTGGTTATCTTTCACAAACCGTGAAATAGACTATTGAAATATAGTTATCTCGAAGAGACGACACTTGTGCAAACTTGTATGCAGACACACACGTCGACACACACATTAACAGTGTTCAAAGCACAGGCAAACATGAACATGCGTCTTTTGTAAAATCACCTCGCACGCTGCAGAAATTGCTAAAATATTGTGCTTATATTCCGTTATGTCTGCTTGGGATATGATCTTTGCCGTATTGACACTTTGATAATCAAAAACAGCAACATGTGCATGGCTAACGTCATATTTCAATCTTCTGATCAGCTAATTTATCTACAGTATAACAATTCTCGGCGACTCCGACGTCTTCTTTAGATATATTTTGAGCCTCGTGTGTGCGAAATTGTTTCAGTTGATAAAATCTCTAAACGCCGAGCGTGAGGCTACGGATTCGATGCCCAGTCTTTCCGAGAGTTGGACACTTGTGCGGCAGTTTCAGTTTCGCCACACCGACGGTGGGCATGTACGGTAAGCTTTTATTCTAGTCTCTCGTCTTCAAGCGGGAGACTTAAAAGAACCCATACACAATTATCGATATATAAGAGCAGGGTTTCGACCCTGTGCTGTACATGGTCTTTTCTTTAATATACATGTGTATCTTTAAACGTTGACGAATACTTAGGTGCTCCTTAATTAAGGTATTGCATGGCCAAAAAAAAAAAATTATTGAGCTGATAGTGTGAACTTAGTTGAGACTTTCTGTCACATTAGTTAATTCTCGGCCTACTGAAGTTTTGTGTGCAGGACTTCTTTCGTCAAGCTTAAGATAAGCTCTTTTGTTGTTCAAACAAGAAACGATAAAAGAAGTGTTTCAATCCGTTGCTTTTCCTTATTTGCTGTCTTGTAAATGGCCACGTGCACTCTTCCTTGTACCGAGTAATATACCGATAAAGAACATGAGCCGTCTTAACTGAGCTGACAAAAATTCATACGAGTGATGTTTTTAACTTACAGTACTTGAATCACAATTCCTTTATTCTCCTTGACCAGAATCTTGCCCCATAATCAGTCCTAGCTCAGAGATACAAAAATCCGCAAGGGTTTTACACCAGCCGCAAGATTTTTGCACCAGCTGCAGCATTTTACACCAGGTGACATAAAATGGTCGCACCGAATGCATATTTTACTTGGTTGTAAATATTGAAAACAAAGATACAACCCTTAAAGGAAACAAGGTAGACAGTTCTTTTTTCAAACAATCCTATGTCCAAAGCTTGAGTGTCAAAAACTATCCGGTAAAGACAATTCTTGTCCGGTGAATTAAAGGCCCGTTATATTGATAACAGCTGCAGGTGGTTTGTTTTTTTTCGCAAACTTTTATTCACCGGTAAACAGTCTCCCGCTGATTTGGATCCCAAGTCCTTTAAAGTGCCTATGGCATGATTATTCCAATGGATAGACCTTGCGAAATGTGGAATAGCGGTGAAAAGATTTTGTCAAAAAATGTTATGGTTCTCGAGATTTAAATTACTTAATTAGTTTCAACTGATAACGTCAGCTGTTGGATAGGCGATTTTCAATTTCTTGAAATCTGCTGCCAATCCATAACCTTAGGACGAAAATTAGTAACTATCCTTAAGAATACCTCGAGATACATCATTAAATCAAGTTTGGCTTAAATTCATCCCAAGGTTATGGATTCTTAGCAGATAAATTTCAAAAATTAAAAATTTGCCTGTTCAACAACTGACGTCATCAGTTGAAAACACCAATGTTAATTTCTCAAGAGCCATAAAAGATTAGCTAGGTCTATCTGCTGACGTAAAAAGATATTTTATGTCATTGGCACATTAAAGTGCAACTAACCCCGCCCATTTTCAATCTTTGGGTTATGAAATCTTTGATATACGTACTTTAGGGACATTTGCGAAAATACTTTTGATATTCGGTTAATAAAGCGCTTTTTGTACCCAACTGATGTCCAACTTTCAGCGAAATGCCAACAATGTTAAATCACGACCGAGTGCACAGGATCGGAAACTTGGTTCGAAAAGCCTCTGACGTCATTCAAAGTTAAAATGGAGGCCGAGCTTTTGAATTGAAACTCCAAATTTAGTTGAAACAAACTTTAGGAGGTTCAATGTTTGGAGAAAAGGGAGGGTTTAAGATATGACTAGCCTCCTGAAAGTGAGTAATAAACGGAGTCGTGAGCCATATCGGTTTCATAAATGCTGTTAGGGACCGAAAAAATTTACTTAATTTTTGTCGCGATCGATTCCATTGATACCACAGATTTCATGGTCCAAATACTGAAACGGATGTTAGTTGCACTTTAAAGTTTTCTGTTTACGTAAGAAACATCGGTTTACCGTTAGTGGGGTGTCTTCTGGTCAGTAAAATTACTTCTCCTTCTCCGACTTTTTTACTCGGTAATGACTGATTGTAGTACTCAACCTTAAACCGGTAAAACCTCGGCTGAGAGCCGAAAGGCCTTTCAACAAAATTGTGCCGCACGTCTTCGATAATATCGCGACCTCCAAGCCCTAAACAAAACCAAAAGTAAACGTCAAGTTAGCGTTTTGTTTTATGAAAAGAAAAGTCATCGAGACACACGAGAGTTGCCTAAATTAGAAATCTTGGATAAAATAACGAATTTTTTAGAATCTTGAATGAAGTTGTGTTTTGGGTGGAATGCTCGGCTCTAATCTTTAGTCAGAATTTTTAGCAGCATAGAAACATTACAGCGGTTTGCAGGATTAGGTGTTCACTAAATTTGATTTTTGAGTCTAAAAATATACTAGTACTTTAAAGTTTTTTAGTCGAGGTCGACCTGAACTCATAGGTGTCTAAAATATATATAAAAAACTAATTTCGAGAAAACATCCAACGTTTTATGGTGTTCCAACCATGTTTCAGCATTACTAGTGTCAGTTTTAGCGGTTCAAAGAATGAGTATAACAAGAATATGCATAAAATAAAATTACAATAATAATGGTAAAGGAAGAGGTCAAAACTCCTTAGGGACCCGACTTTTGAGAGGGGGGGGGGGGGCTTGG
>JAOBRD020494043.1:0-17383 GCA_027575215.2 Hydrozoanthus sils | reverse complement strand
AGGTTAAAATTCCAGAAAAAAGCCGCTTTAACCACAAACATGCAGAGTCCCACGACGACCAAAAGCTTACAATGGCCATGCGTCTTGTGGATACCATATCAATGTCCAGCGAAATCCTCGATCTTTCCCACCCAAAATTTCCTAGATCCGCTCGGCCGTTCCAGACATAAGAGGCCTATCGAAACTAGTTTTAAAAAGTCGAGATAAGAAATGACAAGAAAAGGCTTTTTCCAGAATCGGAGCAAAGGCATGGAATGAGTTGCCAGTTTCATTAAAGAGCGTACGACATTGTTTCAGTTTTTCGGTTTTCGAAAAGATCGTTGTCAAAAACACATTTCTGCAAAGTTTAAAATGAATTTGATGAAAACTCGAAAAGTTACAGCGTTCAGAAGTTACGAGTTTTACTTCTAGAATAAAGATGCACGAATTCCCAATGGCCTTACAATTGAGAGCAAACTGGACGAAGTTTGCGCAACGGCACAGAGCCGATTTCCGAATTCCAGCTCCTGGTAAAAGTGTTTTGCTGTGACCTGCACATTTCAAGGATGAGTATTTAAATAAACCCAGACTTTGCTTGGAATGAGGGGAAGATCTGAAGTTGTCACGAAAGCTATATACGTGGGAAGATGGACTTACGCGCATTACGCGGTCTCCCACACTTTGTTTCCTTGTGATTTTAAATTGACTAGTTTTGCTTTAACAAGTATGTCTTTGAGGAAGAATACGCTTTTATAAGATATAAATGTTTTTGTTTTGGAAGATCTTACTTAAGAGTAAGTAGAGTAAGTACCAGTTCATACAGCATTTGCTTTATATTTGGTGCTGGTGGGTTACATTTTGTTACACGATGATGCGGTGAGCAGTATTTATTTTCCCTTGAACTGGGTTTTGGATTGGGTTTTTTGTTCCTTTTCAAAAATAAAATGTAACTTCTTCAAAGGTTTTGTCTTTACGTATTTCTTTATATTCTCGTTTTAAGAGGCATTCTGGAAGTTTTTGATTTGGGATACGAATTTTCTTCTTTGAGTTTGTCCGCGGGAATCTAATTGCTTCGCCTTTTACACAGCTTTCTTTAAACTCCTGGTGAGTGGCAAGATTTAAAGTGCGTATCATAGGAGTATTTCGGTCTGTCTATTTATGTGTAGGTACAACCAAAATGCCCGTTTCAAAAGACTTTTGCCTTTGTATAAAGAGCCTAAAGTTGCTTCGGAGTCCGAAATTTCAGTCGTGAACTTGATTGTCGGATGCTGTTTGTGTAAGCGGCTGTTCAAAGTAGTTTGTCAACATTAACAAGCTGGCTGATATTTTGTTTGCATTTTATATTATAAATGTGTTCAGACATTGCATGATACTTTTCTTATTGTTTTATTGTCAAAACACTCTTTTTTTAATATTTGGTTTAGCTGGCTTATTTCTTGTATAAACACTTAAAACTTGGTTATACATTTGTTCTAGACGCCGATTTCGTTGGTTGGTGAATCTTCGCTTGCAGCTTGTTGCTAACTGTCGTTTCTGCGCCTGAAGCGTTGTACGGCCCTTGATTAATGATTTGAATATTTTGTTTGATGTTACTTTTTCCGTTTGGCATTATCCGCATTTTGTCCATCGTGAGGACTCATTAGTTGTCGTTGAATACATATTTTGGGTTCGATAAGTTTGGACTTGAGTGACAGAGGAATTCTATCCTTCTTCGAAAAATTTATTATTATTTTTAAGAGAAACCTGTGCAGCCTAAACAAACGAAACGAATTAGCAAGCTCGTGTCAACATAGAAAAAAACATGTCCTCAAGAACTTTAACATTAACTAGTTTCTTATTCATTTATCAATATTTTATTTATTCATGTATCTTTTTATTTACCTATCCATCTATTTGTTTATTTATTTTATTTATTTATTTATTATTATTCAATTTATTTTAATTTTATTTTTTATTGTTCATTCTATTTAAGAGCGGTTTGCTTTAAAAACCAACCATGGGTATGCAGGATAGAAAAATCCGATTTTCCCAATATTTGCCAGAATAAAGGCTTAGATAAACTGATTCTAAAAATACAAGTCTTAAGTCGTGTAGGATTTTTTAAAGCTTTTTGTAAAATATTTTGTCTTGCCCCTTGGGACAGGCTAAATCAGTGTCGAAATCGGGATTTTTGCAGAACCTCCTGTATAGATATCAAAGTCCTTGTTGAAAATCTGACCCCACAAACTTCACATCTTGCATATCAACTGCTCAACGGCGGTGTCAAATTAACAAGAATCATAAAATGAAATTTTTGACGGAATTTTAAAATTTAGACCTTTTAACGGCCGTAGCAACAACCGAATTCTCGGCTCTAGAAATTAGTCTGGTACATGGCTTCACAGAACAAGACTATACTTCTTAGAAAGAGAAACATTCCAACTAAACACTGACCGAAAAAAAAATTGGGGTAAACAAAACGTTGATTTTTGTGAGGAAATTTTACAAATGGGTCACTTTGTCAATTTGAGCGACCTTTTGACCTTGGTTGTGAATCGAGTGATGATCGACATACAACATTTATCAAAAATAATGCTTTCGTTCTTCGAGAAAACATCCTTGTTTAACTCTCTCGCATGTTTTTTAATTAAAGGAAACCATGTGTTTGAGTAAGAATCATGCTCAAGGTCAGAAATAAGTCGATTAACTTTGTTTTGAAACTTCGGAGGTTCTGGTTTGGTGACGACCTTTCTAATTTATTCATGTACATTTCAGTTGCTTTTCACGGAAATTATTACAGCATCATGAATGAGGTAAACACCCGTACAATGACTAAAAAAGGAATTTATATTTAATGCTTGCCTTCCCGGTTGGCTTGCCACAAAACTACGTTGTTCTTGACAAAACCCAGCTCAGCGAGATAGCCTGTTAATCGTATTATTATATCCAAGGTTGTTAATGATTATAACGGACGTAGCCACAGCCGATTTTTGACTAAATTCTCGTATCCAGTCGTTGATGACTTATGCAGGAGCCGAGGACACTGCGCTTTCGGACTCAACAATGATGCGTCCTTGTCCAGTTCACCTTCATCGTTCATTTTTTTCCACTATTGCTGGTCTTGCTACCTGCTCTTACACCTAACCATTCCGTTAAGCAATCTTTCGTCTCCTCAGTGAGTAATTCAGTTTTGCTAATAAGACACATTGCCGGCCCTTCTTTTCTCATTCAATTTTGTCAGTGACTGCACCTTAGGTTTTTCCAAATGTCAAACTAACTTGACATTTTATTTCCTCATTTTCTCTAAAGGAAGGGGCATTTTTTCCAAGAATTTCCCGAGTTCTTTCACAATCACCCGTTCTTACTTGTTTTCTATTTCTTTTTTTTCTTTTGTCTACCCTTTTTTAACCAAGACTTGCTTATTGCACCTTCATAGCGGACTTCAAAAAGATCATTAACATTTCTTTTGAAACTCTTGACTTTCGAACGCAAGCAAGTTTTAAAAGTCTTTTTCTAGGCTTTCTAGCTCCGCAGCTAACCGCCCTTTCGTCGAAATCGATTATGACCTGTTTTTTGTCCGGTTATCCCATTTTTTACACGATTATTTCAGTGTGATGATTTTATTAGTACCATAGTTTGTATTTTGTCGGAATTCAAGATATTCTTTAATTCGATATAGCTAATGGTTTTCAGCCTCTATTTTAAATACTTTTCATTTTAACACAGACGACTATTGTTCTATCTTCCAACGAAATATTACCGACATGCGTTTAAAAGTAATGTAAGTTTATTTTATTATTATGTTAAGAGTAAAAGTTTTATATCTAGAATATTACAAGGTATACGTAAATTATTATTTATATATATGTACCTTTTTTAATATATTTTTTGTGGGGTGATTCAAAAGGGCGGGGCCAAAGTTTTTGGATCAGCTCCTGCGAAACTTTGGTAGCCCCCCCCTGCCCCAAGCTTCAAGTTGAGGTCAGTGTTGCTTTTGTGACTCACTGATTTGGGTGTACACGGAGTTGAGAAAAATAATCACGGATTGACGGATTTGACAAAACATTTGGCACGGATCGGCGGAATTGCGTACCTCCATTCATCCCCCCTCCCGGAATTCTTTAATAGTACTGGCGTCTTCTTGAAGGAGTGTGATGTGTCTTCATCGCTCTGTCTAACAAAGTCTCTCTTGCTATATTTCTCAAAGGACTATTGCTTTGTGAGACTTAGTGTTTCTGGTATATCATGGACTGCGAAGCTCTTAGTGATTAGGGGACAGACAGATTTTAACGAGTCTCCAGGAAGGGCCGAAGGCATGCTTCCTCGGGAAATTTCTGGCAAACTGTACTCCCTGAAATGCCAATTCTGCATATTCTGGGATTTTTTTTGAAAAATATTTGATGGGTCAATTTAGTTACTTTTGGCGACGATTGCCAATTTTTTCTAGACTTGCAGTCTTGTCAGTTGAGTGTGAACGACGCCGACGCCGACCTTGCATATACCTCGGCACAGCGTTCATTTGCACAGGAGAAGAGAACGCTGTTTTTTTTTTCATTCCACTTCACTTGTGTTTCACTTCGTTCCATCAAACAAGGCCGAATACTTTTCTGTCTTAGGAGAAACAACAAAGCGCTATACTGATTTCAAACTATTTTGCATGACAGGAAGCCATGACAACGTAGAAAAGTGATTTAAAACCTATACGTTTTTTTTTCATTTATAAACACTTCCCCTTCTCTTTCTTAGAAGCCTAGTCTCGTTCCGTGAAGTCATGTACCAGACTGATATCTCGAGCCGAGAATTTACCCATAATTCGGTTGTTGCTACGGCCGTTAAAAGGTCTGAATTTCAAATGTCCGTCAAAAATTCCATTTTATGATTCGTGTAAATTTGACATCGCCGATGACAAGTTGATATGCAAATATGAAGTTCCTTTCGACGACTGGAACTCTAACAAGGTTGCTTTGCACCCCCAGTTCAAAATCTGGTTTCTTATTCCCCAGTTGGAGGCTGATGATGTTGATCTTCACGAGGCCTGTTCGAGAGGCAGATTTCCAGCTGTACAAAGACGCCCTTGCAAAGATTGTTCCCTGATTCTTTGCCCTGGATCATACCCACTATGTGCATTGGATCTCTGTTTATCTGTGAGACATGTCAGCTCCTGCAATGGTCCACCCAGCTGGGTTTTAAGAATTCATGAAGGGGAATTTTGTTGTCAAGAAGAGCAGTCACAGATTTTCGGCAATGGCCATCGACCAAGCCCACGAGCCAAATAATGCTTCAGTAAAGGAGGATGGTGGAGCAGTGGGCCTCACTGAGAATCCTGCTGCTCTTTGACGCTGGATGTTTTCAGGCCTGGAGATGGCAATAGAGTGATAGGAGAGTTTCAAGCAGCAACTGAGAAGACGCAACATACCGATTTTCGTCACCACGAAGAGAGAACCCATGTTCAGAAATTGTTTCAACAAGATGTTAAGAATTTTACGAATGTCAAGCGAGGGAAAGGTGTGAGGAGGCGTGTTGAGCCTGCAATTTCAATCCCTGGAAACTGGCAGGCATTACTGTGCATGGATGATAACAAAGAGGAACTCTTTTCGTTTTTTGCAAACAGTGTTGTTTCCATCGACAGTCTGAAACAGATAGTAAGCACCCGCCAGACCGAGGTTTTGTGCAACCAGACAAAGGATTTTTCAAGTCTAGCACCATGCAGCCATGAAGAAGGGGACACCACAATCATTCTACATCAGTGGACGCAGTCATTCAAGGCTATGGCAAAGTCTCAATTAGAACTTGTAGTTTTAGCTGTGTCAACGGCTCAGCGCCTTGACAACACAGAAGTTTGGATTGCATTTGGTGTTCGAAGGAACTTTCGTTATTTAGCAGCTCACGAGATGGTTAGACCCTGACCAACAATTTCTTTCTAATGAATATAGCAATTATTATGTGCCTGATCAGTTTAATGACCTAACAAAAAACTATCGTACATCTTTATCGTTACTGCATTTGAACGCCCGCAGCATAAATTGTAATTTATCTAAACTAATAGTTTCTCAATATTCTTGATTTATCATTTTCTGTCATTGGAATCACAGAAACTTGGCTCAAAAATTCTGAAGAAAACACCATAATGATATTCACATTGAAGGCTATAGTTTTATTCACAATGGCAGGCAAGTTAAAACTGGAGGTGTTGGTTTCTTCTTTGACAGAAACATTGAATATAAACAAAGACATGATTTAGATTTTTGTGACCATAAAGTGCTAGAATCAATTTTCATAGAGGTACAAAGACCTAAATAAAGCAACATTATACTTGGAACCATTTACAGACCACCAGAGGCAAATCTATCGGAATTTGTTTTGATAATTAATGAACTATTATCTAAATGCTCTAGGGAAAAGAAACCTTGCTATTTACTTGGAGATTTCAACATCGATCTGGACTGGAAAGAGCATATTCATGTAATTTCGGGTAAATTTTCAAGATCTATCGGAATAATATCAAAATCAAAGTATTATCTCTCTCGTAAAACTCTTTTTAAACTTTATTATTCTCTGGTATACCCTTATCTGTATTACGGGAACATCATATGGGGATCTACCTATAAAACGAATCTAACAAGGTTAATCATTCTCCAGAAACGAGTGATAAGAATTATCACAAAATCAACATTTGATGCTCATACAGCTCTAGTTTTCCATGAATACAAACTCCTCAATTTAAGAAATATCCAAAATCTCCAAGTTGGTTTATTTATGTTCTCAGTTCACATCAAACTACTCCCAGAAACGTTTCAATCTATGTTCAAAAAAAAACTCAAGTAAACATTCTTACCAAACTAGACAAGTAAATCATTATGCACTTCCTTTTATCAGAACTAATATCAGAACATTTAGTTATTTTTCCAGGTCCAAAATTTTGGAATACACTACCTGCAAATCTAAAATCATGCTCGACGTATAAATCCTTTAAAGTCAACCTTAAGAAGCATCTCATAACAAACTAGCTCTTCTTAACTTACTTTAGCAGACGATGTATTTAATGTGCATCACTTACATGACTGTATATAAATTTCCATTCTTTCAATGTACGAATAACTCTTATTGAGTGTTAGTATTGTTAATGCTTATTACGAGTCTGTCATTCGCACTCCATTTTAACATAACAAAAGAATTAAAATGTTATTACAACAACAAAGGCAGTTAAAAAAATGTCCCGTGCCCGTGGTTTCTTTCAAACTGTCTTGCCATTCAATTGCAAGCATATGATAAATTGTAAAGTCGGTGATAAATGTGCTTCACGATGACTGAAATAATCTTTTACACATGTATATATTGTTATCAAATGTAAGTGAATGGTAAATAAAACATGTATGTATGTCAAAAAAAAAAAGCATTGGGACAGATCGTTGCGTTGATCTTCTTCATCCCCCACATCATGTAGAGATGACAGTGCTAGTGTTGCGACGAACAATCGAAGTTGGTCAACAAACCATGGTCGTCCTGGGGTTCTCCTGAAACAAAATGCCTATTCAAAACACAAAAAGTGATTAAAGAGAGCATTTAGTCTAGAGAGGCAGTTATGGCAAGAAAAATTTAGAAGTCCTTGCAGTGATGCCGGGATAGACACAGAAAAAAACATCCATCAGATAAAGGTCATTTGTCAAATATTTGACAAGTACAAAGAAATGGTAGACCACAATAACAGAATGGGTAACGATGGTAAAGTTGTTTGCATTCTACCAAGATGTTGATGAACTGATGGCCACTTCAGATAAAGTTAACCTGAGATTTGTCAAAAAATCACAAGTGGCAGCTGACGAGCATGAGCATGAGGGAAGTGCCAGGACTGAGCTTGATTCTGCTTGTACAGCAGCAGCGAACGGTGAAGCAGAAGGGCACAGCGCAAAGAACATGAAGAAAGGAGAACCAAACGAGATCAGTTGGAGATAAAAAGAAACGACATTAAGAACATTCTCAGAGAACATGGCGTAGCTGCGTTTCGTAAAGCCCATATTACTCTACAACAGTTGATCAAGGTTAAAGACAAACAACCATTTGAAAAGCGTTCCAAGTATTAACTGTGGAGGAGAATGCGCCAAAACCTATGTAGGAGAGACTCTTCATTCCATCAGAGCCAGGCTGAAACAACATCAACGACCGAGCACCAACCATGCTCAAAATTCAGCAGCTGTTTGTCACCTGAAGGACGCGGGATACATGTTGGATTCGAGGGCTGCGAAGAACCTTGATACAGAATGAGATTTGTGAAGGAGGGGGATAAAGTAAGCAATGTTTACTATTAATGATAATAACAACTACAAGTGATCATTTCATGAGGTCATTTATTAGAATTTCTTATTAACACAATATTAATCTAACTAGCCAGTTCGTAGACACAAAACAAATGTTGAACCACTATGGAGCAAAGTACTTTCATGGTTTAGGGAATCAAGGATAATCATCTTCAACAAAGTAAAAAACTTGGTAGTTACGTTATAACACACCCTCAAACACATCCCTTCACAATCTCTCAATTCTCTGACTGTGGGTGCTTTTCCTGTAATAGCACTTCCCCTGTTAGTTCCCCTGTTGAAAGTCATGTATTCAACTGTGCGAACATTTTCAAGACCTTTATCCTTTCTTATTCTACTTGGTAGTCTACAGGAATCTACAGCAGACAAGAAACATTCCAAGATTATATCTGCTTTGTTACCTTTACACGACCGCATGACTGGCAATTGACTGTAGCCATCAATGCCACCAATTATGACATCATTTCATCTTGCTAGTTTGTGACTGGTGTCGATGTGCCAAATATCATTGGGTCCTTAATAATATCGTATACCCTACGTTTGAGGCGCCCTTTGCTTCTTCTCCAATAACATTTCCATAAACTCGTTGCATGCTGTCCCTGTAGTGTTCTAGTACAATAATAAACAGTGCATGACACGTAATATCCTGTATTTGACTTATATGGTAACCACGTGAGTAGATAGAATAGTGCTTTTACTTTTGTAATTACGTTATTTGAAGAGTTGAAATAAAGAAGTGATTAGCGAACCATCAACGTGTTATTCTTCAGTATAACAAAAGAACGTGTTTAGTTGTTTAGAACACGACAATTGGCGACGAGGATGACCATTGACGATCCTAATTCAACAATGGTAGCCACAGCAGCAATAACTACTCAACCTTTAACCCAGCACTTAAAAACTGGAGTTCATACCACGAGCGTTTTGAGCAGTTCATTATCACCAATGGACTGACAGACCACAAGAAAATTGTCGCAGTTTTTCTGACAAACATAGGCAGTAAAGCCTACAACCTACTGAAGATTCTACTTGCATCAGCAGTCATCAGACTCTACTCTGGATGAATTGGTCAACACCCTGAAACAACATTTCAACCCCAGGTCCATTGTCATCACAGAGAGATTTTACTTTTACGAACGTGAACAACAAGAGGGTACAGTGTAGCTGATTATTGTGCAGCATAGAAGAAGTGCTCTGAAAGGTGTGAGTTCAAGACTTTTCTTGAAGAATCTCTAAGAGATGGACTTGTTTGCGGACTAAGAAGCAGACAAATTCAAAAGTGATTGTTGCTGTGGCCATGGAGTCGGTGGACAAGCAAGCAAGCAAGTTCTGACCAGCGACTACACCCAGTGATTCAATGTGATAGCGGCACGTTATAAGCCAAAGACCGCACAAAAGGATCAAAAGTTTCCTTGTTTCTGGTGTGGAGGCCCTCACTGACCACAACAGTGCAAGTTCAAAGACGTGATTTGGAAATCGCAATGTGTAAATTAAAGAGCCATTGATACCCATCTTTCAATCATGTATTAATATGTCATATTTATGATCTAAGCGTTTTGAGTTTTTATAACTACAAAACACAGAGCGATTATTAAATTCAAATTAACACAAGAGCGTAGAGGACAAAGCAATAAAGAAAAGCAGGTGAAGGATACCTGACAGCAAAGCTTCTACAAGTACTGCAATTCCAACAGAAACTCCTAACGTAATAACACGAAAACTCATAATCAAAGAATTTGATAAACAACAGGATAACAATGAAAAACGCTGCAGCGGTACCTATCTTATGAAATAGACACGTACCTCACTTTTAAACAATAAGGCGTTGCTCCTCTGATAAGCCATGGATCACAACGAAGTTAAAATTGCTGGTCGCCAAACGTCAATCTACTTTACATGTAAACCGGAAAGACTCTGGATTACATAAGTTCCACAGAAATGCGGTACAAAGGGAATGCTCCATAGCCAAAAAGTCTTATTAAAAGGCAGGGTTGCAGCCCTCAAGACTACCAATGCTAAACGCTTGTGGAAAGACGGGGACTGTTCTTCTTCACCTTGGTGCTTACAAATGCTGAATGACCAAAACCCATCTGTTGTGTCTCTTGCTCAGCGATTCAGCCAGTTTCTCCAGGGCCTCACGGTGGACTTTCAACCTTTTAACTCCCCCTGAGCAAGGCGTTTTCTATGAAGTCCCAGACAGGTTTCTAATCAATGATTACACGGCCTTTCAAGCCCTATGGCAGGTCAAAGTGAACAAATCATCAGGCCCAGTCCCTACTCCTAATAGTTCTCCAATGTCTTTTGCGGATGATCTTTGACCATTAACACCCCAGCTCACTAAAGTTATGGAGAGTTTTACATTCAAATCTATCTTCCTCTCCGTACGAGATCAACTAGATGACAAACAATTTGCAACTGCAGGAAAATCAACAACTCAAGCTTTAGATTTGTTGCTTGGCCTTTTCGAAACTAACGCTCTTGCTAAAGTTCCATTTAAACCTCATATTAAGCTAAGATACATTGACGACATTTTCATAATATGGACAGAAGGACAAGACATCTGGGAACATTTATTGACTATCTTAACAACATTCACCCCACTATTAAATTACTAACTCTTATTCTTTTACCAACGTCACCTTTCTCGATCTTAATGTATACTTAAACGACAGTATAATTGAAACTGATCTCTACACCAAACCCACAGATAAGCATCAACATCTACTATTCTTTGTCCTGTCACCCTCGCCATACTAAAAAAAGCCATTCCATTTTGTTTACCTCTCAGTTTACGTCGCATTGCTACACTGAAGACGCTTACAAACGTCGCACCTCTGAACTAACCACGTATCTCCTCAAATGCGGTTACAGTTGCTCCTTTCTCTGACCAGATACGTGCCACATTTCTCGTACCCTTGCCTTAAAAGCAAAGGACGCATCTACTAAACAATCCAATCGTATACCTTTGTAATATCTTATAACCCATCACTTACCTAACATTATTAAGAAACACTTCAGTCTACTTCACACTTCTAACAGGTGTAAACAGGCCTTCCCACATCCAACTATTGTCGCATTTAGACGTTCATCAAATCTTCGTGACATGCTAGTTTAAAGCAAAATTACCTTCTGAAGTTTCTAATAAAAGTAACACTCAACTACTCCCTCCTGGCAGTTACCGCTGCGGACAAAACTGCGCTACTTGCCCTTACATTAATGACGGACTTACACAATACACCTTTCTTTCCACAGGCAAAACTCGCACTTTAAGACACCACTTCACTTGTAATACTAATAACGTAATCTACATGATACAATGCAACCGTTGCAACAAGCAATACATAGGTGAAACTAAACGACGCATAAAAGACAGATTTAATGAACACCGCCGCACCATTGATAACCCTAACAACGTATCTAGACCAACTACTGTAACCGAACATTTCCTCTCTAACCCTAACCACACTGCTACTGACATGCAACTCATCCCTATCGAAAAAAAAATTTTTCTTCCCGAGATTCCATTCGTAAAGCTAGAGAGGCTACTCTAATTATAAGAGCTAAATCCCTAGAACCTAATGGCTTAAATGCCGGAGATGAAACATTCTAAGCATCCATTTCCGGTTCTGTCAATCACTTTCTTGTATATATTTCGCGTGAATTTGTAATGATTCTGATGAAGACTGGTATGGCCAGTCGAAATATTATACAAAATATATTTCGTAAACGTCGTATTGGCCTTGCTTTTTAATTCTTATATTTTAATTTGTTCAAGCCAATTTGATCATCTATTGATCTGACGAAAGCAGAATCTTCATAAAGGGTTGCTTGCATTTTGTTCCTTCATACTTTAGTCTATTTCCTGCACTTTATCCTTGAAGGTTTGGATAACGGGATGTGTACGCCCGAATTTTCTATACAGATTTCAGCAAAGGATTCGACCTGGTAGATCATGGAGCACTCTTACATGAACTTGAAATTCTGAATGTCCACAATGCTATCTCGAGGTGGAGTAAGGCATTCCATGTTGATCGTCAACAGAGTTAAGATCGATGACCAGTTATCCTTAGACATATCACCAAGAGACACAAAATTGGTCCCATTATTATTCGCGATCCTTGTAAAACGGTTATCCTGTGACTGGAACAATCGTCTAAAGTACATTGATGATGCCACTCTTATCAAACTGATTCCAAGGAACTCGCCTAGCTATCTACCCATTGCTGCCTCCGATGTTAATCATAACGCCTTTGTTGGCATTATGAATCTTAACGCAAAGAAATGCAAGAAGATGACTGTGGACTTTTTACAGTATAAACCTACAGTTCTGAGTATCTTCTCATAAACTTTCGGGTGTCATCATTACCAACAACCTATCATGGAACAAACACTGTGATTACATTTACGGGATGGCCAATAGGACATTCTTTGGCCTCAGAGTGGTAAAAAAGAGTGGGTTGTGTCCAGCTGACCTGGTAGAGGTGTACTGTAGCATAAAAAGATCCGTACTCGAATAGGCCTCTCCGGTGTGGGCGGGCCTTCCCGTATATCTCAGTGACCTGCTTGAATCTATCCAGAGAAAAACACTGAGAATATGCATGTCCCTTACCACGAAGCACTCCAATTCACTTTCATCACGTAGAATTTCTTGCAAAATCTTTGCTAAAAACTGTGTTTAGACTGGAACACTTTCTGGCATTTTCACACAACCTACAAAAAACCAAAACCAATACAATTTAGGTTCCGGTCAGTCTCATACCCCGTCAGTCGGAAAAACGGACAGAACCAACAGATTTCTCGTTAACCATCAGTTCTTATAAATCATGTATTAGTTTTCTTCTTGCCTTTCTCTAGTTGTGTGTCAACACAATCTAATTCATATCAGTTTTAGGAAACTGCAATAGGGCCAATAAAACGATTGATTGATTGATTGATTGGAGGGCATCGAGAAACAGTTCCAGTTCTTTGGAATTACTGATGCCCACACAAAGAAAAATTGGTTATTGATTTATGGAGAAAACATCGTCGATATTGACCAAGCCCATAGTGGATCAGTGGTCGATGAATACACAACTCTAATTCAGAAACTTAACAACTACTTCATACCAAAACTGGACAATGATTTTGAACGATTTCAAATGAGTTAACTGAAACAAATAAGTGGGGATTGTTTTGCCATCTACTACAAACGGATACGGGAAATTGCACGCCTTTATGGAACATATGAAATATGCCATTGCGGATCATCAGCCAAAATGACAGAACTCCCACCGACATCATGGAGTGTTGTAGAAATATTGTGGACCCTTCCCAAACGGCAAACATGCTCTAGTTATTATATACCAATACTCCAGATAACCTGAATTAGAATTCACTCACTTTACGAGCTTCAAAAACCAAAAAAAAAATGAAACAAGTTTTTGCAACTCTTTTTTGAGTTCCCAAAAATGAACGAACCCCAATGGACTCCCATTTAACTCTCATGCGTTCACAGACTTTGCCCGGGAACTTGGTTTCAGACACAAACCAATCGCCCCTGTTCACCCCAAAGCACAAAGACAAGTTGGAGGATTCAACAAACTTGTATTCAACGTTATCAGTATTGCAAACCACGTAGGCACCGATGCACAAGAGGCAACATACGACATGCTTCAGACATATTACTATAGAAGCACACTATATCCTGCAACCGGAGAGACTCCCATTGAACTTATGATGAACCAGCGAGTGCACACAAATCTTGAACATTTCCCAACAAAAGATGGATTAATATATCATATAAATGATCTAAGTATTTTGAGTAGTAAGTTAAAATTGTATAACATGTCAAATTGATCAGGACTGAGTAATGTTCCTAAGATTCCAAGTAATTTCAAGGCAAAACCACACAGACAAAGGATAATAAAATCGGTTTTGACAAAAATAAACACAAGAAACCACAGCATGAAACACAGAACTACTACCGAAGTCTAGGATCACCGACAGGTCACTGCTGTGTTCAGCTGAATTTGAACTGTTCTTGTCCAAGAATGGAGTTAAACACATTCTGGTACCACCCTATCACACAAAGTCCAATTGGGCTGCTGAGAGAAGTGTGCTAAATGTAAAGAATGCATTAAAGAAGTATCTAGTAAGTGATTAGTTCTGCAAGGATGCTGACATTTCACTACAACATCTAGATAACATCCTCTCTTATCGTGTAACACCACATACATCGACACTTAGGTTGTTCTCCCTATGAACTGTTGATTAAACATGCTCCTAGAACCAGATTCACCTTATTGAAGCGTGGTGTAAATGTTAATGCCAGTAAACAACAAGATAGACAGCGTATCAACCATGTTACTGAGAGTGCTAAGTTAAAAGAGTTTTCAAAGGGTGATAAAGTGATGGTTTCAGGGAAGGCAGATTAACAAAATAGGAATCAGTACCAGATTCTATCGTATTGATCACCTATTAAGAGCTTAAATGAACTACCAACACGGGAACATGTTGAAAAACAGACCACTGAGCAAGAGAATCAGATGCCGCTACCCGTTCCTGTTACGATAAAACCCACCTCAACCATCCCACTAATTCCTGACCAGGAAGAAACGAGGACTACTGCAACAAATCAAACCCCAACCCAACCATTCCAGTAGTTCCTAACCAGGAAGAAACGAGGACTACTGCAACAAATCAAACCCCAACCCAACCATTCCAATAGTTCCTAACCAGGAAGAAACGAGGACTACTACAACAAATCAAACCCCAACCCAACCATTCCAATAGTTCCTAACAAGGAAGAAACGAGGACTACTGCAACAAATCCAGATCAGTCCAGACCTTCTGAGGGGCAGACAAATGACATGGATTCAAAGCTGGAAAGCCAGAAACCCGAATTAGCAAAGTCACCATTTTTTAAGTAGAGCGGGGTGCTGAATTATATGTTAATTAATTACGCGATTTGACATAATGACCTCTTGGTAGACTGTACAAAACTGTGATGTACTGTTATACATGTACAACTATCGCTCATTGAGTTTTAGCAAATATAACCCTTTCAAACACTACAATAATAAAGACACAGAGCGATCAACAGGTGTGCGTAGATCAATACACATACCACCAGCAATGGTAATAGAGATAACCAATAAATTATATCTAACATCTTATTAAATTGCAATGTGTTTGTTTACAAGAAAACTTTCTCTTGAACATTGACTGAATATTGTGTTAAGAAAAAAGAACATTGACTGAATATTGTGTAAGTAAAACTTTTTTCTGTTAAATCAACAACAGAAATAGGGTTAGAACAGTGCTGAAAAAACTGAAGTTAAAAGAATATAGCCAAATAAGCGTTAATTTTACAAAATTTGAAATTACTATCATATTTAATAGATTGTTACAATTTCACTCCACAGCCCGAAGACACAACTTCTGGCCTTAAGTCTATCTTTAATTGATTGTCTAAAGGCCACCTGTCTTGATTTTTTATATGATATATATATATACTGGTAGCCTACACTCATCACCCTGCAAATTCCTTATTTCTTGTAATTGTCATATTTCCTTTAAATAATGAGTGTAAATATTTTAGTTGTTGTTGCCGTCATTTTTATAACTGGAAAAAGAAGGAATGTAATAACTTGATGCACTGTAAACCATAAGTTATACTACTTTAAACCATTAGTTGTCTGCTGATTTCCAGTTACACAGTACTGCACAACTGAGCACCCCCACATAAAACATGTGCACAATATTAATATATCATGTAAACACGGGGTTGTCAACAGCTAGGAGTGAGACTTCGTGTCAGATCTTTACACCCATTGTATTTCCCTCCCCCCCTACACACACACACACACGCGCAATCAGTGGGGCATTGGTAGGGATTTAGTATCTTGTTGGCAGATATTTGAAACTTAGAAAGAGCCAAACCCTTTTCACTTCATTCAAGGTTAGTATTCATCTTTTGTTTTTAGTTTCATATTACTTGCTCGATCAGAATATCGTACTATCAAAAACTTGAAGATTTTTAATTTTGTTTTTATTTTCAGGCAGGTTTGTTCAAAATGTTAAATCTTACCAGACCTTCAAGAAATCAAATGGGAAAGAGTGGAAAACTTTGCTTTCAACAAATAAAAGGTGACAAGGGAGTATATTTCCAAATAATGATAGTGATGAAGCATTATGATGAAAGAAAGACGCAGTTGAAGGCAGTAAGAGGGAAACAAGTTGCTTTGTTTATGTCCAACAAGGCGTCAATATAACATCCTACCTCCAAAGCCACAGAGAAATTTAGGACACACCATAGTGACGTACTTTTGACACAGACCAAGATTACGTTTTAGTTTTTGATTGTGGAGAAGAGGCACAGTTCATCCCGCGTTCCAGAACTAAAGAGTTCTTGACCTCACTAAAACACTAAAAAGAAGACAATTTTGGCAAGGACTACAACAAAAGTGTCCTGTGTCCAATCAATGACTTTCATGCAAATTCACAAGAATCCGAAGAAGACAGCAAGCTTGGTGAAAGCTCGTTGTCAAAAAGAGGAGGGTAAGCAACATGGCTTTAGGCAGCGGTTTTCTTGTGAAACACAGCTGATATCTACCATGCACGATTGGGCGAAGTTAATCAACGTTCGCGGCCAAACTGATGTTGTTTTACTCGATTTTTCTAAAGCCTTTGACTCTGTCCCTCATCAACGGTTAATGATGAAGCTTGATTACTACGGGATTAGAGGGAACATGCTCAAGTGGATTTAAGCCTTTCTGACAAATCGCTCCCAATCAGTTTCAATTAGTGGTGTCCAGTCTTCCACCAAGCCTGTGCTTTCTGGGGTCCCACAAGGCTCAATACTGGGTCCTGTTTTATTTTTGCTTTGTATAAATGATATTTCATCATCGGTAAAGTAAAGTATTCGCCTCTTCGCTGACGACTACATTCTCTACAGAGAAATCCGCGAGGTACAGGATTGCTGGACCCTACAGAACGACCTCAACCAGTTGTCTCTATGGTCAAAAACTTGGCAACTAAATTTTAACGTGAAGAAGTGTTATCATCTTGGTGTAACATGTAAGAAAGTACCAACTGAGTTCCAATACGTCTTAAATGGTCAACCTATTTCT
>JAOBRD020493938.1:0-17384 GCA_027575215.2 Hydrozoanthus sils | reverse complement strand
AAATAAGACCCCTGGGGGCTCATTAGATCGTTTACGGTAATTAACAATTGGACTACGAGGTCAGTGGAGTTTTCTATGAGTCAACGGTGCACGAAGCGTCAAGCGCCGTGTTTACTTTTCGATTCATAGGAAACGATGAAGAGCAGCCCAGAAACCAACTAGTATACTACCTTCGAATTTAAATGCCACTGCTTTTCGTTTAAAAACACCGGCAGTTTTGCTACTCGTTGTCTATTGCTAAACAATTAGTGAGTAGGTTAGTCAATCAGATTGCAGCATGCGTGATAGTATGCTAGTTGGTTTCTATTAAAAATTATATTCTATAAATTTTATTCTATAAGATTTAAGCTAGTTTTATTAAGTCATAAGAAAAGAACTTTATTCTAAAGACGTTTCTCTAAATTACAAAACCCTGATGCAGCTTACCGGATTGTCTAATACATCCGAAATGTTTTTCAAATTATTCATTTTCGCCAAATCCGAGGGAGAATATCCTTCCTATTGAATAGAACGCACAAGCAACTCGAGTTAATATGAGTCTAGATATCACACAAAAACTGAGTTTCTCTCAAATAAAGAAACAGTTTATCAGTTAACGTACAAACGGACACCTCTGGGGCTTCATACAACTATTTTTATGATTGGGCTCGAGCGAGGTTCCAATTCTATACCCAAAAAAAAATTAATCCCTGCCTCACTCGACCACACAAGAAAATCCCTACTTTCTTGGCACGTCCAAAAAAATCCCTAAATCGGAGCCATGAGTAATCACAGTTGTCACATCACGGGTCACTTCGATTTCAGCGACTAATTATTTTACCAGAACATGAATTACGAATTCGTGTGGCGACAAACTCTTGATGAGATCTTTTACGTCAAAATTACATATCTGCTCCAGTTTACAACTTTCAACCATCAAATTTCCTCAACTGATATGGGGCCAAATTCTAAGAAGTCAAACTTTATGTGTACCTAGTCATAAGACAGCTCCAGCGCCTATTTTTACACAGTAGTTCGAGCAACTACTCAACTATGACTGTGGGAAGTGTCAACGTCAAATTCCTCGGAACAGAAAAGATATGATGAAATACTCGAGCTCTCACAAATCTGACAACACGTGCTGCACAATTCGGCAACAACAAAGTAAAAAAATCATGCACATTGAGTTGAAATTGCTAAAAACTTTGTTTTACGCATCTGTTTATAAACCCTGGAAGTGTTTGTTGACGAACTGTCATTAACATCACTTCAACATTGACGGAAATATCTGCTGAAAACTTGGCCGCTCTCTCAGGACAGAAAAACTGTTTAGCTCACAAACATAATGTGCACCTAGCAGATGAGTTACGATCCTTGTTTGTTTAGGATTTTACAATCCCTCAACTAAGAGTGTGTGAAGTGAGAAAGAGAGATATGGGGTCGTTATTGAATTATGACCAAAAAGAAAACCGGTGTCATTCACAGCGCTGTATATGTTGTTGCAAGCTGGCTGTGAATAATTTGCTAACACCACGTGGTTTTCAATTCCAGCTGTTCGCTACAATTACATTTCATTCGTAACAAACGGCGCAGTGGAACAACTGACAGCGTTTTGCGCCTGAAAGCTAGCTAAAGCTGGCGTGCCTGGGATCAAAATTCGTCCGGTACTTATTTGTTATTTATTTTTTTTTGTATTCCTATCGCTTACTTGTTCTCTTTTTCATGGCTCTCAAGAACAAGGGCAATCAATAACTACAACCAGTGGACTGGGGATGGAAATTTGTCGATAGGAAGTTTCTTCTGATTGGAACAGACTTCCCTCCAGCACACAAGTCCCTCTTATAGATAATTAGATGCAACTGTAAATCTGATTGTAAAACAATGCGATACACATGAAAAAAACTTGTTCAGACTGTTCTCCTGCATCCGGGGTTTGCAAAGGGCAATGTTGTTTCAACTCAGCGACACCTGACATTCAAGATGACTGAATGAAAAAAAGGCTTTGCTTTTGTTGAAAAACGTTTGCAAAAAAAAATTAAATTGTGAAATCATTTACTGTAATTTCCGGGCGATTACCCGCGGGTAATACGTTACATTTTTTCCGTGTTTAGATGTTGTTGCGGGTAATACGGAGATTGGGGTAATGCGATAACTTCTAAATCATTTGGTATGTATTTAACTCATCCAGTAAACTGGATGAACATAAAATAATTTTTCGTTGTTTACACTGTTCGTGTCAACTTCACAACTTCATGCGTTTCCACCTTCTGAAGGCATCTGATTCATGATCACACAGAAACTTCAGATTCATTTCATCCATGACGCAGCACAATTAGAAAAGTGATTTCCAGTACGTGTATAAATGAAACACTTACAAGAATATCGGTAAACTAGTCCAGTACAGCCATGAGTAAGAGAGTATATTCCTGTTTCAAGCGATTTCTAAGACCTTGTAAGCTTGCATTACAATATATCTCACGAATCTGCTCAATTCGACCCCACCAAGCACTTGCCCCTGCCTCCTCGACCTAACAAAAATGGCGTTGAACGATTGCGATAGCACGATGCAATGCTAAAATGCAGCCAAGTGAAGTTGAAAACTTCACTAAATTGGATACGAAACATGTCCTAAAAGTGAGGAAATTGTGGATAGATAGAGTACTTTTTCTATTGAATTGGCAGCTTAATAACATGGAAATGTTATGCTTTTTACATGGAATTGCGAAGAGAGCATTTTTAAATCGCTTCAAATTTATAATCAGAGGGTAATCTGCTTGTTTATTTTTCTTTTTGTGGCCAAAATGAGTGGTGCGGGTAATCTGCCGTGCGGGTAATCGCCCAGAAATTACGGTAGATATTTCGATGCTGCATTACAGTATAATTATCGAAAAAAAGTAGTTTTTCGGTTTTTGTACTTTAGTGAGGCCTGTGATGAAACAAAGAGTCATAGTTGTATAGAATTTTTATGCTAAAATTTTAGATTATCTTTGAAACTGTCTTAAGGAATCTTTTGTCCGTTTGATAAGAATGGAATAAATGCTTTTTTACTAGTTTGGGGGATGTTCCACCAAAGGGATTTTTTGGGACTTTTCATATGTTGTTGGAGACACTTTTCCTGACATTTTAGCGATGAGAAAAAAAATTACTGCAATTCGTTTGATCTGGGGTCTCAAAATCTCGTAAATTGACTGGACTACTTTTAATGTAGTTTACACAAATAGAGTCAAATTGTAGTCCGTTTCAAATGTTAGTAGCTATTCAAAGAACCAAGTTTTAGTTAATTTCTAAAGGAATTTCTTCTGAGAAGTTTAATATTTCCAAGGTATTGTTTCATATCCGACATCTTAAAGCTTTGAAATGAATTTCCCACAATTGGTTACAATTTGCGGTACATAGGATTTTTTTTTTTAAAAAAAAGCAGTTTTATTTTGTAGTGGTGAATGTGGATATATATGTGAAATATATATCACAATATCATATTATTATCATACATATTAAATACAAACAAAGATATTAAACTGGCAAGTGAAAATTATCGACAATTAGCCAAGGGCAAGAGCTACAAAAGACCTAGAACTACATGAACCAATAAAATACTGTTACGGTCCTGGCAACACAAAATATACCTTATTACTTAAAATGTTAATTTCACTTACTTAACACACAAGAATATTTACGTCGAAGTAATTAACACGGCTTGAAGGAGCAAACGTTTTCGATTCTAGAAATTTAACTGATATTGAAGGGGTTTTGTTTTCAAGAAAACTGATGCGACGAGAAAAAACATTTTGTATTTTGACAAAACAAAAACTTTAATTTAAAAAACAGTACAACCGTACACTTTATTTCTGATCCTGTTAAAGTTTTTGATAAACAGTCAGTTATATGGATCAAGTGCTACAATTTATCAAGTGTTTTTAAATGCTATAAATAAAATTATTGCTGTTAAAACTATCGCACAAGAAAATTAAAGTTGTCAAAATTTATGCGCTTAGAAAATTGCGCGAGTTTTAGGTGTTAAAGTAGTTATTTAATGAAGTGACCTTATTTGTGTTCTTTTTTGATGCCTTGTGTGATAACAACATTTCCACGACTTCTAGCGACTGAACCTCTACTGCCCTATGGAGGGGCGTCTCCTGTTGCTGGAACAGACAGAAAACAAGCATGTCATGAACTGAACAAAATTGGTCCTTCCCCATTCTATTTATTAATCAGTAGTTGCATGGCGATGACATTCAGCCCTAAGGAACTATAAGTTTAAATAATCTTTTCCCGTACTAGCATGAAAATTGTTACCAACTTTGACTAATCATGGCCCATTGGACATGATAGGTGTGGATAGTTCAATACAATTCGGGTCTGCCTCAGGTATGGCGAGGTTGTCCTCGGTGTATTAGTATAGGTAATCGCATGGGGCCGAGTAAAGAATTTTTTTTCCAAAATTGAAAACACAGGTGATATTAATTCCTAAATTTTACGCGGAACCTGGCAATTACATGTTTATGACATCGAAGGCAAAATTTTTCATTCTCCGTGGGATCCCTCGAGAAAGCGTTGCATAACTCATTTTGAAAACTGTTTTCTTTGAAAACTGCTGGAGATGAATTAAATCTTTGCAAGCTCTCAAGACATTCGGAATACTTCGGAAGAGGTTTGAAATCGTTTCTAAGGCAGTTTCAGTATGATTTTTAAAAAAACTCGGAAAATCTTCGGTGGTGTTCGGAAACAATCGGGAATCTTCAAAACTTATCGAAAATCTTCGGAAAATGTTTCTAAGGCATTTCAGTGAGACTTTTTCAAATTTTCGGAAATTTTCGGAAGTGTGCCAGCGACCAATTAGCGCTAAGTTATTTTGTCCTGATTTAAGAAAAAATACCCCCGCTGTTATCCAATTAGCTTGAAGTAATTTTGCCCTCTATGTTATAAAACAGATTTAGCAAAGACAACGCGACGGCAACGCGACTTCTGTTTACGTGCGCGTGCACAGCTCCAGGTCCTGCGAAGTAAACGTCACGTTGAAACATCAAAATCCCGTCCTGAAACACTACGCGACGTGTACGTTCCAACGTTCTAGGCCCTCGAGCTGTGCGCGCGCACGTAAACAGAAGTCACGTTGTCCTTTGCTAAATCTACCTATTTACAAAAAGCTGCCGTAAATGCTGGTTTTAACGCCAGAGAAACACAATAACTAGTTGCTATTTTATTTTAAAAATCAGTTTGGTATCTGGACTTCAGGAGGTGTTTCTGTCTTTGGCTGTTGGCAATCTTTAAATAAGCCCTCTCTCTCTAATAAGTCCCCCGTCTGGAAGGTCAAAAAATAAAAAAGCCCTCCTGGGGCTTATTCGAGCGTTAACGGTATGTTAAAAATCAGAAGTCGAGCCAGTGTAACAAGAGTTACGTGTCACTATGCGTGTGCCGCATAGAGACAGTTGTTAACGGTTTAATTATTTTCCTTACTTTTACTAACGTTGTTCAGTTACTGTGCTCACTTAGTGGGTGGCTCCACCTAAATTGTTCTACAATTGGTACAGGATTTAATAAAGCCGAAACCAATTGTGGAATGACACACAGTTTGGGTATCCTGCTGATGAACAGTAACTGATTGTGTTTCTATTTCTGGAACTTATACAGTTTGTTTGTACAAATTGAAACCACAAATTGTGGAACAGTACGGAGTTGAAACCAGAAGGTACATGTTGTACATATGGCTGTTGTAAATCCGAAGAATGACCGGAAGTACTCAGTCGAATAGAATTTTGAACCCCGTAGCTCTGTCGCAGAGTGCATGGGCAACCCAACGCTTTTGCTACTTGTCCATGCACTCACTGATACAGAGACGCGCTACGCGCAGATAGATCAAAGGTGGCTTTTAACCAAGGCATGAAATGCGATTTGTGATTACTATTTTAGCCTGCCATGACCGACAAAGAAACTAACGCCAGCGTCACGGTTAAGGTAAAAATATTCTGAATTCCCATTTATTTAAAAGTTTCAAATGTATGGGTATGAGGGCTCAAAACACTTACAATAATCGGTAAAACTTTACAAGAAACAATATCTTCCAACAAATCCGTGGGCATGCCACCTCGCTTTGTTTTTTGCAATGCAAATTGATTTGCAAACCGGTTCACAAAACCAGTTCAAGTAAAGTAGAACCCACGCATCTCTCGGCCAAATGCGAAAAATATGGGCCCTGGCCACGAAAATTTAATGATCAGTTGATGAGTGACAGAGGCCTTTTGATTACATGAAGGCACTCGTGCCTTAAAAAGGAGATACTGGTCGTAGTGTAATTACTTCAGAAGTTTGACCAATACACGTCAGTCGCCCTGAGACAGTAGAGAGTGATCACAGGTCGCTAGCTGCGATAGCGACCAAAATGCAAGCTTCTGAGGAATGCGCCAAATCAAAAGAAAACTAAAGGAGTGCTTTGCTTCTTCAAGCAATCTTGCCATGGCTTACACGTTCAGACCAGCAAACGTAAGAAGAAAAACATATTAACTTGGTAGAAAAGGCCGTACAAAGTTTAACTCACTACAAAAACAAATAGCCTGCTTCAGTTTTCTTGGAGTTGAAATGAGCGCGGAAGTTAAAAGTACCAATATTAATTAGAAGTGGGTGGACTAATCAAAGTTTACAATCTCCACATGCAGAGCCTAGCTCTTTAATGTGCTTTCTGGGAAATGGATATAAAAAGCCTGGGAAATTGATATAAAAAGCAAGTTAGTAATATGACCTGGCCCAATAAATAATTTTATAATCAAGGCAAGTCAAGCAATGCAAAAACCTACCGAATTTGAAAGATTCACTTCTGCACCATTAATTAGCAATAGTTGAATAACGTTTAAATTCTTCTTGTTGACTGCACAATGTAGGGGTGTGTCCTTGCTGATCTAAACAGAGAAAAAGCAAATTAATAACAAAAAAACTAGAAACAAACTTAAAGATAAAAATACTGTACCTACCAACACATGAGTTCTACTACATACCTTTTAAAGCACTACAAAGTATACATACTTACATCCGGTTTATCCACATCAGCATTACTGGAAATCAACAACTCAATCGCTTCACAGTGTCCCTTTTCCACTGCCAATTTCAGTGGTGTATTTTCAAACTAGTAATGGAAACAGTTTTGATTAATCATCTTTTAACTGAATGTTAAGACTTTAGTTACACAGTCACAAGAACTACCGGTAGTTATTCACTTTTAAGGTGCACCATTTTTTTCACATAATTTCTAAATCTGGAAAGCAAAGCCAGGTTGAGTTGGGGGTTGTGGGGTAAAACCGAGTTTTTCAGAAAAAACCCCTGTGTGTTTTGCAAAAATAAACTTGACTAAAGTGTGTTTATTGCGTCTCTCTAAAATGGGGGTTGCAGCTTAATAATGAGTGCAGCTTAAAAGTGAATAGCTATGGTATGTAGTTATACTATAGAGGCTTTGCATGGTCAAGTGACCCAGAACTATTTTTAAATATTTGACATGTTGACACTGTGACAATATTTCTTTGAAGGGACTACTGTCAATACCTCATTTTTGGCAACTGAATGCTGAAAACAATTTTTGCAGGCATTTGATGAGGTATGCAAACAACAATCCTGCTAATTTGCATATTTAGGATTTTGGTTCATAATTTGTTAGCTGATTGCAAATTTCATGGTTTTATTTAAGGAAACATTTCGTATTAAAGGGTTTATCAGAAAGGTGACCTCAAAACGAGTTGTTAGCTTTGCATTCTTTCCAAATTCTAGTAAGCTTTTAATGGCGGCCATGACAGTGGGCAGCCTCCTGCCCCCTGTCATGGCTGCCTCTTACTTCATCTTAAAATATCTTGTAAAAACTGAAATTTTTAAGTTCTTTAAACATAGAAACTCAAAACTCATATTAAATCAAGCAACTTTCTTGATTCAGACCATCACATTCTAATTTTCCCAGAAGATTATGGAAGCAAAATCAAATTATGCAAATTAGATCCAAAGTTTTTTGCATACCTCTTCAAATCCAAACAAAAATTAATTTGAGCATGAAGTAGCCTAAAACGAGGTATTGGCAGCATTGCCTTGAAAGAAATAATGATGAATAGCCATAGAAGTGTCAAAACTCCAAATCTTTTACAAAGTGTTTCAGAGTCATGTGACCGTGCAAAGCCTCTATACTCGGTCTGGCTTTGTTTTAAAACAATACTAACAACGTAAACAGACTGATTATATAATGAACTTAGAAATAACAAGTTAACACTATTCCTTTTTCTACAGATGAAGCTTTTCTCAGAGCTTTCTCATCCGAAGAAAACTGCAATGCAAACACCGGCTTGGTGGTTGACGCCGTTGTGGATGCCATTGTGTCACGATTTCCCAGAATGCGCTATCACGTTAGCAGCTTCCCACTGAATTGCATTGCTTTAATGCCAACGTGGTTGGGCGATAAATTGCTTCAGTTGCTATTGAATGAGCCAATTGTTAGTCACGATGATAACAATAACTGCATTTAGTGATCTTGTTTTGATTTATTTGGCATTTATTAACTTACCAGTGAGAAACGTATCTTGTAATTGGGAAAGCAGATAAAGTTTAAACTAGATGTTGTCGAAAAGCGAAGCTCGTATTTCAACGAAAGCAAAAAATTGTTTTTTGATGTCTGTCTCGACAATCTTGCCTTTCATTTTCCTGTAATACGCCCTTTTTTGCAAAGTGTTGTTTACATTTCGTTATGTTCACCGTTTTCGCTGCTCCTTGAAAAGATTTACCCGACTTTACTTTTCTCTTTCACGCCCCCTTAACATTTTTTCCCCATCAATATTCCTTAAAGTTTTAATTAAACTCGTTTTTCTCTCCGTTAAACTCCTCTCATTTACTTGCTTCGTTTGAGACTGTGAAAAAATAGGTAATTATCAAAATAATTTTGTAGTTTTAATCAATGCATAGTTCCCGGATGTCGACGCGCGTCGACCAATTTGAAGTTCCCGCCAAAAAGGAATTAATCGGGGAGCCAGAAGCGGGGTGTACAGCTGGGCTCCCTGTTTTTAGACCACAAGAAAAACAATTTGATGGCTCACCTATTTTTCTAAGATTACTTGGAAACTCCGATTTTAAAGAGGAGATTTTGAAATGATAGTTTATGTAAATAAAGCAGGGAAACGAGAAAACTTTGTTAAGGTAAATATCAGAAAGCGTTATTATTTAAATTTTAAACGCATTGTTTACCACTTAATATTGCAAAAGCTTTGTAAAATATTGTATATCATTTCGCAAGATGTTCAGCGGCAGCTTATGAATATAAAATAGATGTATAACAACTCATTTTATGGTTATGATAGTACACGCGCTGTGGTTGGCTACTGAGCGGGAAAGCTTTTCTTTGCAATGACGTTTATAATGAATGTTTTGCAGTACGCGCGCTCTGATTGGTTGTTCATTGAAACTTAGTGGCCGGACATAAAGCCCATAATGGGAATGGAAGGATAAATTGAGTTCGAAGATTTCAAAATTGATTATTATAGGTTATTTTATTCTCTGAATTTTTTTCTGGCTAAGATTTTAAGACTTTTAAGTCAAGCGATTTTCCAAAGAAGAACAAAAGATATGCAATCATTGTCTAGAAATTTTCAATATGATCGAAGTTACTGGAGATTCAACGAATCGACGTTATCAGAACAAGGTTTAAAACGTTTCAAAAAAATTAAAAAGTTGGTACATTTTCAGGATCTTCTCAACTCTTTTTGATTGTCATCTGACTTTATGAGTAAAACAGAGTACCCAGTATATACCCCATTTTTGTTACTATACAGCTTCTCATAAATTCAACATTATATATACTTTGAAGGATTAAGATGTAAAGCGTAAAATGCTAGTGTAAAAAGTAAAAATCTTTAAAATGCTACAACTTCAAATTTTCGCGCGTTGTGCGATCATCAGGTAACTGATTAAAAATTCAGTTACTGAGTTCAAAAGTTGTGCTAAACGCTAATTAACTGATACCCCTTTTGTGATTGGATGAAAGGTGTTTGTCTATTGAAATTAGATAAATATAATTTTTTCTCGTGTCTACATTTGGACATCTTAATTCAAATTGAATTCTATTTATCTAGTTATAATCTAAGGATTATAACTTTCCAAGACCACAATCTTACACAAATCATGAAAAGCACAAACTTAAATTTACCTCGTCAATAATATGGGAGTCCCTCGAGTCTGATGTAAAACGCGCATTCTTCCTAACATACATTCAAAATACCATATAACTGTTTGATCAGCTCGCTGTATGAACAACTATAATTAATAATCTTGGGTTGCAATCACGTGGCAGGTGAATGGCACTTTTTGAGCGCTCTGATTAGTTCATCAAACACCAACAGTTGTCCTGCGCTTTTATCATTTGGTCATTCATCCGTGAAATAATGGCGTTCCGTTTTGTTTTCGTTCCGGAAGATGGAAATACGAAAACAAACGAGGAAGAAACCGTTATCAACGCAAAAGGAAGACCTGTTTGGTTAATACTAAAACAATTATTCCCCTCGGTAACGGAATTAGTTACTTCCACTTCATGGGATAATTCTTAAAACGCTCCCAAACCCCCAATAGCCAGTTTGAGTTTGTTTATAAATGTCGTAGACAGCAATCAACTCGAAACCTTTCGCTACTCTTATCGCTGTGCACGACCCAACTTATATAATTAAACTCCAGTATTCACCTCGTCTTACTATCTTACAATGAAAATCGTGTATATATGTGTAAGCCTCGTGCAAACAACAAACAAACCAATTAACAAACAAATAAACTCATAGCCTTGTCATATGATTGGTATGGAAGTACTTCGATAAAATACGCGTTTGTGTTTGGCCGAAAACATTTTTGCAATTAATTAATTTGGCGATAAAAGCAGCTGGGAGTAAGCTTAAGGAAAGCAGAGATTCAAAATTATTCTTCCTAAGAGTATAAATTTCTGTTACCTATTCAGGCAGGGGGGGGGGGGGGCTTCTCGTGCCACACCAAGGTTGAAACTCTGTAATTTTTGCATAATTTTATAAAACACCACCAAATTTTCGGACTTTTCCTAAAATTGATTAGGCAATGTGTTGGTAATAGTGGCTTGGAGTCAAATATCCATGGGTTGCCATGATTACAGTTTTTTTCAATTTTTTGCCTTTTTCGTAGTTTTTCGTTTAAATTTATTGTAGGTCTTAGTTTTTCCCTATTGGTATGTAAATCACATTTAGTTATGGTCCAATTTTTTTTCTAGCGATGTCAAATATGACGTCACATAAAAAGATAACGTCATTGACATAGTCTTTTCAATTGAGTTGTTTTCCAATAATATTGACTTGAAGCCGAATTGTGCCGTGTTAACTTTATAACATATTTATTACAAAGAACATTGAAACTTGACTTAGAAGTCAAAATGACGGAAAAATAATGTTTCTAAAAGCTACAATAGTACCATGTTACTTTAGGCCACTGACAACACTTTTTTATCGATCAAATCGTTACAAAAGAAAGACAGCATCAACTCGCTGATTTTGTTATTGTTGTAGTTTCTTTGTTTAGTGTTAACATGCGTTAATTTCAATAACATCAAAACCTTAATTCAAAAAGCCGAAGAAAAACAAAAATGAGAAAGATCGTGATTTTTATATGGTTTGACGTCATTATGACGTCATTGTGACGTCGTACAAAGACAATAATTACGTTAATCGAGTTTGCTAGCTATAGACAAGTTCTATCTAGCCTCCGAGATTCATGGCAATAGCATTTATAGATACAGAGCTACTAAGGGAGGGGGGGGGCTTCAAACCTCCTCCCCCCTCCCCAGTCACAGGAACTCCGAAAAAGCCCAGTCTGAATAGGGTTAATTGAGAAAAAAATCTTAAGCTCATCTTCCAGTGTTAGTGGACAGTTTCTGCCAAGCGTTTGAAGTCAGGCAGTCTCACCCGATAAACCAGTAAACCTTGTTTAATTGATAACCATAATCGGCTAATAGCATTATATACCGTTCCATCACCCTCCGGGCTTGAAGGTACACTTGCAAGCAGTTGTATTTAACAGTTCAGTTCCAAGAGCACACGTTAACGTTTGATATGAGATGTTAAATATTAAATAGGTAAAGATGCGCGTAGCGCTGAGTTAGTTATAAATCATCTCGTATCCAAAAAGCGTGAATGGACTAATTGTTTCTCGAGTTTTCGAACCTATTGGTTTTTTACGGTTAGAATTTATCCAGAACCATTTTCAGCTTTGTAACATTGCACAGTCACTTTCCTTATATGGTCAATTTGGTATATAAGCTGATACCCGAGATTGAGTCAACCAATCAAAGCGCTGGAAACGCAACATTCAAGCCTTGAAAACTAATAAAGTTTGACATAATTAGTGTTTGTGTTCGGAGGAAAGCTTAGATTCAGTGTTACCTAAAACGTCCTTTGTAAATATTTTATTGTCGCTTTTTTATGAATTTTCTATATACAAAATAAACCACGGTTACATATCCTTGCATTATTAATGCGCTGCACCGCTTAAAATGCATAAACAAGCAAAGGCAAAAAAAATGAAGGCCGATTCACCCAGGTGTTACGATTGACTACGCATGGCCAAAAAGGCCTGAAAACGAGCTTTGGTAACCATGGAAATAGTAGTAAGCTACAAAATTAGATAACCCTTGTTCATCGATCTCAATCTTATTGAATTTCACCAGTTTACCTACACCCGGCTGAACTGAATATCTTAAACGTTTGAGTCTAAAATAGCCAAACAACTTTGTTTTATAAGAATGTCTTATATTTGGGCTATTTATACTAAGGCTGACTGTTGAGGGTTTCAAGGATTAAGAAAACTGAAGTCAAAAAACAATAGTGGCTAACTTGAGAATACAATTGATGTTAAGTGTGATTATTAATTACTATAACAAGTTATTAATACTTTTTAATTATATTCAATAAAAAGAAGAAAGGGTACAAATTTCTAAAAGCACCTGTTAAAATTGTTATTTTGCAATGAATTATTTTGTGGTTAATACTCGCCCAAAACCCCTGATGAAAAAAAAAGAAGAAAGGGTATCAATCGAGTGGAGGGATGACTTAGCTTATAAAAAACGTGCCAGCCTACGTCATCAGTACGTTTACGGATCCAACGCTAAAAACAACTATTTTTCAGCCTGGGAAGACAGTTTCTAGCATTGGCACGGGAGCAACATATTCGCTAGGTTTTATGATTTTAGTGCATTTCCGGCAATTTCCGAAATGCAATTTTCAAAAATTTCCCAGGGGAACATGCCCCCGGACGGCCCTAGAAATGGTCTTGTCTTTGGCTCTCCCTCAGCTTTATGGGCCTGCAAGATTTTAAGATCCTGACTACGCCACTGCAGGCACCAAAACGCCTGTCAGCGGTTGTTAAATCGTTAGCGGTTGGGAGAATGTTTACAATATTACAAGTTGCACAAGGTTTGTTTTTTGTTCAAAACGATTGATAAAGTTCAGGTCTTGGGGTTTGCTTTAGCCCCAGGTAGCCCACGCTCCCGTTACGATATTTGAATTGATCCGTATATTTATAAGCAAATGTATGGGAATCTTGAATTTTGTAAATTATTGCTCCCAAAATGTAACAAAATCGTTCATTCTACATTCTGTTATCTAGTAGTATAACTTCTTACATTTATATAGCTTTTGGGACGAATTGAAGCGCTTTCTGGGGTGCAGCGTGAAAAAGTAAATCTTACAAACAGTGAACAAACGTCAAAAAATTATAAGCAACGAAATCTGTGAAATATGTTAATACAAAATAAACAAGAAGTGGATTAGACATTCAAATCCAGGTAACAGTGAAACATCAAAAGACTGTTAGGGCCGTTTTGGTTCCAGCCGATATGACTGCTGAATCAAAGTCCGCTGATGGTCCACCAGTTGAAGATTCCTGGTAAGAGAAATACAAAGATAATCAGAAGTTTTCAATTTTTCTCTGTGCTGTTTGTTCCACGGAGTAACACCAATACTAACGACTTGTTACAACACTCCAAACTAGTAACAACCTATACAAGAAGTTCAATGCTATCTTGAAATATACTACTTAATTCACTTCGGTTAATTTACACCATTACTCTGCTGGCTTCTGCTTTTGTTTCTCAACCAATTCTGTCTGTTCGTCTATCAGTCTGTCTGTCTGTCCAGTGGTCTACCAGTCTGTCCATTGGTCTGCCGGTCTGTCCAGTGGTCTGCCGGTCTGTCTATTGGTCTATCAGTCTATCCGTTGGTCTACCAGTCTGTCCATTGGTCTGCCGGTCTGTCCAGTGGTCTGCCGGTCTGTCTATCGGTCTACCAGTCTGCCCATTGGTCTGCCGGTCTGTCCAGTGGTCTACCAGTCTGTCCATTGGTCTGCCAGTCTGTCCATTGGTCTGCCGGTCTGTCCATTGGTCTACCAGTCTGTCCATTGGTCTGCCGGTCTGTCCAGTGGCCTGCCGGTCTGTCCATTGGTCTACCAGTCTGTCCAGTGGTCAACCAGTCTGTCCATTGGTCTGCCGGTCTGTCCATTGGTCTTCCGGTCTGTCCAGTGGTCTACCAGTCTGTCCATTGGTCTGCCGGTCTGTCCATTGGTCTGTTTGTACGTCTACGTCTATAAGTCTGTCTGTCCTATATAACGATGCTTTGCTCGTTTGGTGTAAACAAAAAAAGTTTAAAACCTGCGTGGTGTCGCTCAATAAATCATGACTGCATACGAAATGATACAAGAAAGCGAAGATGAGAAAAGCGTTATAAAACAAATGCAAAAAATACGTGACGAAGCATTCATAGCCAGCACTTACGTAAACGACTATTCGTGTGATGTGAAGAATATTTCGTGAAAAAAAAATCAATTAAACTTCAAGTTTATTGTTATTCTTTGTTGTTTAGTGCCGCTGAAATAAACAATAAGCTACGAACGGACTCCGGCGCTTTCGTTGAAATACAGACGCCAGGAGTGTATGCTATTTCTTTTCAGTATTTGCACGGTTGAAACTTTTGCTAGTTTCTGCGTTTAATGCGCTTGCGCATAAAACACTATGCTCTAAAAACCAGAAAGTGTAACAATAAAAAATGTTCACATCCCTTTGGGATTTCCCGAAGCGACGAACTTTTCTCGAATATTATTTCTTGCCGTTGTTTGCGTTGTCGACTCTTCCATGACGGCGAGTGAGACGTCGAACAACTAAACCCGTAAAACTGTTGATCAGTCAAAGCGTTTTAACGGCTTATTATTTTGAAATTTCGAAACTAAGAGCTAAATTTGGTAAAGCCAGTGAAATCAGTTGCGTCTTTTTGACGTGCAATACTCTCAGTCTCGTCCACATGAGTCGATATAGCTCTCATATTTAGCAGAATTTGCCTCGAGAATCAGTGCAGCTGTTTACAAGTTTTACAGTTGTGTTTACACATCTATGAAACATTTGTTTACAATCAAATTTTGTTTTTGAGTTTAGACCTTCTTGACTTGCAAAATCAATTTTGAATTTATAGTATACGCTTAAGCCTGGCCTTTCTTTTGGGCATAACTAATTTTACTTGCATGTATATCGTAAGTAATGCCTCGAACGAACTTCTTTGATATCTCGATGTCTTCAGAAGAAACAGTTGGGTGTTCGAAGTGAGTGGAAGAGTTGTGTTACACTGATGTACCCGGCGTGTAACACGAAGATTAAAAATGTCGCAAGGATGTCTCTATGCTATATTTCGCGTGTTGAAAACAGCGGAAACAAGAAGCCACAAATTACACCCAGCGGAATCGTTTCCTTCTTTCCCTTCTAGTTCCCTTTCATTCAAACTGTCGAAAGTTTAAGACTACAGGTAACTCGTGGTATACAAGATCAGCCATTCTATTCAGTAAGTCGCATTAAACACGTGTATGCATTGCGGACCTATTTTTGCGATCGGTGTTTGCAGTGGGAAGGTAATTTTATTTCAGCCTTATCCAAGAGCTTCGCCATTTTACTAAGGAAAATTTGAAACATTCAAACTCATCACATTTACAAAAGAAATGAATAAGTAAATGAATAAACAAAGCAACGAATCTGAGGAGGGCCTAAAATAGAACTCCTGATTCCGTGCTAAAGTCCCCCTAAAAATAAAGGGACTGTAAAAACTATACATTTAAAAAGAGTTTGTCTTGACGTAAAATCTATCGTGGTAGACCTTTAACGTTTAAAGATTTCCTTCTAAAAATAAATAAAGATTAGGACTTTCTGATTTCCAAATGTAATTTAAAGCCGTGGAAGCGAGGTTCTGTTTTCTAAGCTCTCTTGAAGTTTTAAAACTTCTGCGTGTGAATTTATCTGGCTATCCATCTTTTCGTCTGTCTGCTTGCCTCTTCTATAAATTACCTGCATGTTTTTCTACCTTATATAATTCGCAATACCTTAGTTAATACGCATTACCTTACGTAATACGCAACATCTTATGTAACACACAATATCTTATATAATACACAACACCTTACATAATACACAGTAGCTCAAACATAATACTTAAAACTTCGAATATTACGCATACCTTATATAATACGCAGCTTGTCTCATGTTCTTGGGTGGAGACGGGGGTTTAACAGCTGAAAAGAAATCGTAAACAATTTTTAGTTTTATTTCATTTGTAACAAAACTGAACCTTAAGTCATTTTAAAATGTCTAACCACAAAGTATTTTTACAAAGTCAATGTAATTTTGAGGCTAAAAAAGGTTAGAACCAGGATATATATGAGAAATAAACACACACAGTGTAATTTACCTTTCGCACACTCATCCGAAAAAAAATCGGTGTTATGCCCGAGCTGGGATTTGAACCCGCGTCTCCTGTATTCTAGTCACGACCACTACACCATCGGGTATTCACCATGCTGGCAACATAGCAAATTAGCGATGTAATTTTGGCCGTACGGGGGTCGCCCATGGGCCCGATATTTTCTTCATTTTCTTCTCTAGCCTCTGTAAACCCATCAGGGCTTTCGAACACAAAGTCAATGTAATTTTGAGGCTAAGAAAGGTTAGAACCAGGATATATATGAGAAACAAACACACACAGTGTAATCTACCTTTCACACACTCATCCGAAAAAAAAAAGGGGGCCAATGGGCGACCCACGTGCGGCCAAAATACACATCGCTAATTTGCTATGTTGCCAGCATGGTGAATATGCGATGGTGCAGTGGTCATCACGCCTGACTAGAATACAGGAGACGCGGGTTCGAGTCCCAGCTCGACACAGATATTTTTTTTTGGATGAGTGTGTGAAAGGTAAATTACACTGTGTGTGTTTATTTCTCATATATAAAGTATTTTTACTTCCGGTTAATTTCAAGAGTTTTAAAATGGCCGATTCTGTTTGCTTATTTACTCATTCGTTTATTTGTTCATTCTTTTGTTTGTTTGTTTGTTTAATCATTCATTCATTTAA
>JAOBRD020493833.1:0-17386 GCA_027575215.2 Hydrozoanthus sils | reverse complement strand
GGGAGGTGGGGGGGGGGGCGGGGGCAGGAAGTGCCCGCGGCTTATAACTTTAGAACGATAAAAGATGTGGAAGGCAAACTAAAAGCTTAGGTAGGGTTTCAATGTAGTTTGCTTAAAGTGAAACATCACTTTTTCGAAAAAATCACTTTTCTCACGATCCTAATGAATAAAACATTCCATAAACCTCTAAAGTTCTATTTTTAATGTGGTTGTGTTTTTGATAATTTATATATGTGTATTATATATGTTTATTGTGTTTCAAGGGGAAGGAGGGGGGGGGTTGTGAACAAATAATGCTGGATTTCGAGTATATATTAAAAAAGTTTAAGATACAAATACTCTTGAGCAAAAAACAATAAACATAACATAACCAGCTGTATAACGTTCATTATTATGTATAACTTCCAAAATGTTCACCTTTTGATGACTTATGACGTCATATATTTAATAGGTATCGATTTATTTCTTTAACATAAAAATAAATAAATTGACTTCCCGGCTAAAAAAGATGCTTTTTGTTCTTATTTGTGAAAGTATATGTCAAAGGTATGAAAAAGCCAAAAATCGAAAAAAGCATACCGCCGAAAAACGGTTACCATGGCAATAGCAGACTCATTTACTACAAATATTTATCATATTTCTGTTTTCTAATATATTTGAGGGAAAGTCACAAAATTTGTAGGGAATGGTGACCCTTTGAAATCTGCGCGGGTGTTTTCTGCTCGGGTTAAACTAAGAAATTACGAAATCATGACCGACCTCTTGCCGTAGCACTGGAAGCTGTTTCGGTTGGAAGGAACAGCAAAGAAGTTGGTTTTATCTGGTTCATAAAAGGCGAAAGACTTCTTTCGGGAGTACTCATTGCGGCTGTGTTGTCTATTGAGTTTCGAGTTGTCATTGTAGGAAAGATTTGACTGGTCTGAAAATTGAAACAATTTTTTCCTTTTTAAACCTAAGTAAGGAAAACATCAGAAATAAGTTATGGGTTGAAACAAGAAGCAAATCGGTATTCCATTGAGTACTTCACAGCTGTATTTTTACAGAATGTTCAACGATAACGTTTCTGCAATTGGTTTATGTGTTTATGGGGGAATACAAACCCTGTCTCAGTAACTGATTGCGTTAAAACCTTCAAATCACCGCGCAAATGTTTGCTGTAGACAAGGAAGACCCGATCCCCCCCCCCTCCCCTGCAGAATCAAAGATCAAAGTGGATCTATTGGTGTATTAGTCACCGCGAAACATATTGTCTCAGGGCCAAACAAGAATTCCTACCTGGGCACTAAAACACGTCACATTTTAAAATAGCGCGGCGCACGGGAAATTAAATTTAAACTGTGAAAATGATCAAACTAAAATGCCTGCTGGTAGATATATGCACAGAACTGTCAAATTTAGACGTAGACTTAAAAAAAAAGTTTTATTTGAGACCAGAAACATTGTACAGCCGAGGACTATTGTTTGCATGCGATGGCGAGTAATTATAAATCAGTAATATGTATAGTTCGTTGTATTTGATTTCATCTAATGAAAGTCTAACGTTCGAAATGTCAGTTTTTTTAACTTTCACGGCGGCGTTTCACCTCCACCCTTTGGTGAATCGAATTTCTTGTTACTAGTTATCTTTGCAAAACTACGTTTACAGCACTGTAGCAACCCACGTAATGCTGCACAAGCATTGGGCTTGTTTTTGCAGTTTCGGAACAACAGATTTTCTCGACTGACAGAATGTAAAATGTATCATTTCTGTGTATATTGATATTTCTTAACATCGTTTGGAAAATTTTCAGTCAGCCCTGAAGTTCTATCTTATCAGAAGATCCTAGAAAATACCGAGTATTTTAGGCAAAGCGGGGTCAGAAACATGCATGTCCTACCTTGATCGCAGATGAGTAATGCGAGGGTTGTTTTATCGACGAGAAAGTATCCGTATTGTGTTCTTCCCAGGAAGATGACATCTTTGTTTGCAGAGATGAGGTTCTTACATGTGATTTAGACGTCTCTTCTACGGTTGCGGATTGAGTCGGTGTAACTGTCAACATTGTGCTCACTGCATCTGAAACTTTATTTCAGTTACTCTACTAACGAGGACTGTGTTTCACTCTCAAAGGATTTTGGGAGGACGTAGAGCAAAAGGAACCCCCTTGATAATTTCGCAATAACGAGGGGACATGCAGCAACGCTTTAGGAATGGAAGATAAACGCAGTCCAGATGGTGAAGTACAAGATCTCTGCTAAACGCTTTAGGTCTTCAAGTTGGGGCAGGTTGAATTGTATTGGCCATGGTCAATCTATTACATAGTTATCGAGGATTTGGCTTTCTATAAAATTTTTGTAGCAAATCACAAATTTTTTCTAGTTTTATCACTGGCTCAAGTAGAACAAAGCCTGTTATCTACACCGTGCTGGCGAGCCTAAACAAGGCCGAAACAGCTAGCTTCCCATGACTGCTAACACTCTGGGCCCGGTTCCTCAAAACCCGATTAGTGCTAAGCCATAGTTAATTACCATGGTAACCAATAGGTTTTGTTAAGAGTTAACCCTGGGCCCTGGTTCCTACTATTTTTAGGATTTAATACAGGTTTTAGTTTCTTATGACCGGCAAAGTCTGGTTGTATTTTTTATTATAAGCACCGCATGCGACACTGCCAATCAAAATACTTGTTGCAGTATCAAAAGATAATGTCCAAGGCTAATAAATTCGGTTCTCAAAACTTCACAGCTGTCTTTTTGCTTGTTGGTCAATAGGTCCAACCGACGGACGTTGTTGCATGGTATAGAAAGTATCTAGCTTATTCCAAATTTATACTATTCCTAATTAGCTCTACTTGAGTTTCGATAGATCAAAGAGGAACAACTAATTGTTATAAGTGTCAAAAACTACTGAAGCAAAGATATATTCATGTAAAGATGTTAGTTTGTTTTTAAGCTCCTACCTCGTTTGATTGTGTAAAAATGGTAGCCTGACCAAATTGGATAAAACAACTTGCGAGTGATGTACCGAGCTGTCAAGTTTGCAACAGACACACAAGAAACTTCGGGATACTTTTCTGAAATCAGTTAAGATATTGGATAAGGAAAAGGTGACATTAAGAGAAGTCCCAAACTTTACGACCAATAGCAAACCTTATTTCTATCAACCCTAGAAGCCTCGGGATGGGGGGGGAGCTTCTAGTGTTAATGTATTTATCTTGGCAAGCACTCGCTTGTATAACAAATTGCTTAATTTTAGTTTTTTAAAACACTTGGAAAAATTTCTTCTTTTTTGAGTGCATATGTTATCCGTAAAAACTTGGCTGAAACATTGATTGTTTTTGATTCCAAACAAATTTTTATATGTAATCAACTTATCAACATCAGGTTAAGTACGAAGTATGCGGAGACATAACTCGGAATAAATGCCGAGTTCCTGATGGGAATTGAGCCCGAGGCCTTTCGTATACTAGTCGGATGTTCGACCACTGACCTATGGTAACTCGTATGGTGAGCAAGGTCATTAATTGACTATTTTAAAAAGATGACGACCTGCATGGCAACTTGCTTATAAAAACGTACAAAAAGAATCTGTAAGCTTCAGATATGGTGTACAAATTATTGTTAGTATATTGCCGGTTTTTTACCTGACGTCATAGATAGATAGATCTTTATTAAAAATTTTAACACCCACAGACAAACGTGTGAGTTTACAGCAGTACAACAGATTATTAATTATAAAGTATAAAAATGTAAATATAAAAACATATTTCAACATCTAATAAATAAAGTTAAAATCGCACCTGTTAATGATGCAAAGTTTAAAACGTTCCGTTCTTACGAACGGTAATAGCGGCCATGATGGTGTTCTTGAACAATAGAATTTTAATTGTTTTCTTTTGTGTATGGCATCAACCTGGCCGCTTTGTCTTTTTCCTCTCAAGGTAGTGCGTGAAAATCAAGAATTTCACTAAATTTGGCTTTCTCGCCGTGTTAGGCACGAAAGGCATTGTGGTTAAATTTACAGCCACCATCTTTTATGGTTATGACACACGGATTGAACTTGCGCATCATGTGAGTTCCCAAAGCTCAGTAGATCAACAACTCGGTTTGTTCCGAGTTATGTCTCCGTATTATTTAATTTGTACCTAAAAAAAATTATTTTGCTTTTTTAATTATTTTTTTCTGCAAGCGACGCTTGGTTGTGTAGGGTTTCTTTGCTATACCAACCTTTAGTCGCAAAATATTCCAAGCCCTTTTCCTTAGCCATTTCAGCACAGTCACAGCGAAACTTGGTTTCTCTGAAGTACTTCCTCCAAGAAAGCCGACGGTATCCCGAAAAGTCTTTAAATAGAAGTATATCTGAGCTGCTTACATCAAGACGGATTCCAAAGCAACCAGAGTACTTGTAGGTTGTTGGACAATCGGCTGAGTGTGTTGCTGAGAAAGCATCTAAGAAATTGTATATATAAGTCAGGGAAAAATTCCTTCTTCTCCAATTTTTGTTATTGCTAATGAATCGTTATGTAACTATGAAGGATTAAGAAAGCTTTTTTTTAAAAATCTGCCAATTTTGTTTTCTGACGTACACTTTTACTTTGATTTGTTTGGTTGGGCCTACAAATACATGGAATAAAAACTTTGTCCTATTCGTGAGGCTGTTTTTCCTACGAAGTTACGAATAAAACATTTTTCAGGGACTAAACTCTTTTGTATCATAAATTCGAAACTTATATTTCATCGCCCTGCCGTATAAAAAGACTTCAAAATTTTACTCAATCCAGTTAATCATTTATAATAGGCCTAAACGAACGGACCCTCTAAAACGAAAAGAACGACAAGTAGTCGCTAGAATTGATTCCGAAATCTTTATGGTAAGCAGATTTTTTAGTTTAGGCAAAAAAGCGATTCAAGATTGAAATAGCCTAAGAGGATTGTATTTTTCACTGTAACACTTTAAAATTGTTCTCACTGACCACTGAAAAGGCTCTATTGAAATGTGTCTGTGAATTAAAGTGAGCTAGTCGCGGATAAACTTGTAGTACCGCGCAGTTGAATTAAACTTATGGTATAGTTCAGCAGAATTTTAAGCGCTGCCCTTACTAATATTACGGTACCGTCTCTACGTTCTGTCTTAACTTACTAATTGCAAAAAGCACGTCTTAAACCTAAATGAAGTCATACCGCACATGTCCAGTTAAATGAATTAAATAACTTCTTCTGTAAGCGCACTCAGGAAGCAACACTTTGAAATACTTCAATTGTTCAGTTACGGCAGACTACTCCAACTTTGATTTCTTAAAAGCGAAAGAAGTTTGAAAGTGATATTAAAGCTAATTTATTTGTACTGCGAGATTTAAAGGCGTTTTGGAATTAACTGATCTTGACATGTCAAACGCCAGCTTTTCGTTCAAGTAAGCCACGAACAAAAATGTAAAAACTTCTTCTTGTTTTACAAGCTTGTGTTTTAGTTAAAAAAAAGAAAAGTTTCCTGAACTTCTGAGCAATCCTGGTTTAAGATGCCGGGCTGGCATAATTCTAAGTATAAACATTTTATAATTACCGAATAACGAACACTCACCTTTTACAGCGCCAGTTAGAAATAAAAGATAACTAAAACTACAAAAGTTTATGTTTGAGGAACTCATTGATTGAAATTTTGATGAAGACGAATTTAAGAAGAGTTCAAAACGGAGCACAAATTTTTCATGACAAGTTGAACATCTTGTTTTCAATTTTCAGTTTTAATTCAACCCTAGCGTCTTTATAGTAATTAAGATTGCAAAAAAAAAAAAACAACAACAAAAAACAGCTGCTTGAAATTTCTAATTAGGGAAATTTGGTTAGATTAAGAAGGCGGCACTATTTTAAACGAAAGAAATTAAAACTTTTTAGTTAAGTAGCTCTCTTCAATTATTACAAAGTAACTTATTAATAAGTTTTTCATACCGAAAGCCGAGCTGATTGAAAAAGGCATGATTTCATAAAAACAAATGGGTAAAAACAAATGGGTCTAATTTTTGCAAATTACAGTGGCAGATGTTATCATTGTCGGGAAGTTCTTCATGCAACCGTTCTATTCGATCAACCTGTGCAGTTAACCTTTTTTTAATTTTTACATACACGTCAACTGCAGTTTAAGAGCCGTTGACAGGGAAAATCAAATACTCGTGGTCAAACTTCAAATTTCAGATTTATATTTTGTCTGAACAGCCCCTTTGATGAAATCATTTTAGAAATCACACTTAAGTTTGCAACTGAGCTTTCTTTTTCGAGAAACTTAAGAAAACACCAATTATCGCTCACGGGCCCTCGGGGCCTTGTAATTTAAAACTTAACTTTGATTCTTGCGTCCTTGCAATTGTTTTATTTACGAATGCAGCTGACATTACATTAAAAATATCTAAAAATTCTAAAACTTTAACCGCCTGGCGTACCGTTGCGACATAATAGCGCAACACTCCAAAAATAGCATAACTTAACAGATCAAGGCAACTGCGATTTCGATTTTGCTTCTCTTGTATCTTGCCAAAGATAACTGGTTCTTTTTTAAAGAACCAGATAGCTTTGGCACAGACTGAGCTGGCAATTTGAGCTTCGTTTTTCTCTATATTAGTTATTCCTTTTTTTGCGGAGAGTATAATAATGGCGGTCCAAAGCTTTGCGAATTTCAGTGATTTGATTTTGTTTTTAAATTTTTGAAAAGCAACTAGACTTCTTCAAAACTAAAGCTAAACTAATTTAGCCCGCTAGCTTAGCTTGAATTGAAGTCGTTTTGGGAGCTGTTTGCTTGTTCTGTACAATAAATTTAATCGGCTAGTTTTACAGTTTCATCTTCGGCCTTTTAAAGCCTATTGTTAGTATTTGGCAAGGTGAAGCCTCGAGGTTTTATATGCTTTTTCTAATAAAAGATTCGTGTAGTAATTCAAGTGGCTGCTAAAATCTCACCAATCTTTCTGTGTGATTAAAACTTTACCTCTATTTAGTTTATAGCTTCCAAAGTTTCCTAAATGGAAATATGTGGAAGTTTATGTTGAAGAGACTCGATTAAAATAATTTTTTTACAAAAAGCAATAATTAATGTGTGATACATGCATTTAATGGAGGCTCGGCTAAAATATAAAGAAATCGAAAAACCTAGACCAAGAAATGAAATGGACCTTAAAAATCCCTTGCCGTCAAAACAAAATAATAATAATTTTCTTCATTTGCCGAAAATAGGAAGATTTAATCTATTTTTTTTCTAATTATAAATTCCAATTTTCTTGGCGAAAAACATTTAGTTAAGTTATAAATTATGTAGCAATTTTTTTACTTTGAACAAGTCATAGTCTTAAAGCTTCTAGCCAGGCATATTGAGAATTTGCTAAAAAAATAAATTAAAAAGTTGACATTGGCTAAAATATTTCTTCTGAAGGAAATTGCGGAGCATAATCAGCCGAACGTTAGACTAAGCTTTATGTTTAGCCAGTGCCAACCTTTCAATTCTTTATCAAAGTCATGGTTTTCATAGAAGGTTTAATTCACAAATCAAAGAAAAATTGTTATTGTAATTAAAGACTATATCAACGGCTTAATGTCCCCTGTCCACGGAAAGTTTGGCAATAGAAAGCCGCCTAAATGTTCAATTTCAGCTCAAGTTTTGTTTTAAAGATTTGCAGCAAACATGCCAATAAATTTTCAAAACGATGCATTATGGGTATTTGTTTTTCAAAATTTTTATTTTTTTACCATTCTTTTCAACCTGCGTGTAAAATTTCGCTTGTAAGCAATAAGCTAGTGTAGCTACTACTGTTTGCAAAGTTTGACAGGTTTTTATTGAAGGAAAACTTCTCGTTGCCATAGCGACAGTTTAAATATAAAAGAAACACGTTATGTATGACGTCATCAAAACATCACAAAAATTTTTTTATGATTATAACATTTCCTTATTAAAAGGATGTTGCAATTAAAGTTAGCAAAACACATTATTTCATGTTGTTTAATAAAAATCTGCGTTCTGTACTAAATTGAACAAAATATTTGAGTCTAAACACCATCGATAATGTCATTATGACGTCATTAGTAATTAATCTCACCTAACTTCAAAATTAAGTAGTTCTCTTGGTGATTACCATTTGCGCAAAAAATCATCACTCTAGGATGAATAGTAAAAAAGTTAAGGAGGAAGGGGGGGGGGGGGGGATTTCGCCCTCCAAAAAGCCCGGGCTAGTTAGGGTTGATATTTCACCTCATCACGAAAACTAAGAAAAAATTTCGTATCTCGAATGGTACATGCAAATTTTCTAATTATTATAAATACACATTTTTTGGCTAGGAAGGGAAATTACAACAAGAAAATATAAGAACGCGTCTTTTTTCATCTTCTAACACACTTTTTCGGACGAGTATCATGTTGGAAGGTTGATTAGATGCTTTCTTATATCCATATTTTAAACAAACTACAGTGTAGCCTTATTTGCATATTTTATAAGCGCACGAAATTACTGAAAGCCAAATTCGTGATATTTGGTATCACCATACGTATTGATAAAAATCGTATCCCTACTGGAGGGAGTGGGAGCTACTAATTTTCTCATTATTGATGTCACTCAGTATCCCACTGCAATTTATAAAATAAATTTAATTATCATCATTAAAATCATCATCACTTTAATTCAACTCGGTTTACATGAGGGTTGTTTAGGCCTTCAGCAGTATCGTCTTACTCGTACTTGATGATCGCTTTTTTTGCATCAACTAAAATAAGTTTTGTTACCTGCTTTCCCCTTTGAATTGCTCCTCTTTTCATTAAATTCCAAGGCTTGAATTGCTGCAGTAAACCTGAGGTTGTATTTCTTGTACATCATTTCACCTTCAGGGGTGATCAGCGCTGCAAACGGAGTTAAAAATAATGCTTTGCTCGGAACTATTACCAAATTCTTGCAGCCAGATTGTGCAACTTCACTCTCTAATATAGTGTGAAGTTCAACAAATAACTCCAGGTACATTTGGCCCAACAGCTGGTCCAGATCTGCTGATCCTTTGTGAAATTCAAAGAAAACTAGATTAAGTTCACTTTTTGTCACTGTCGATTACAAATAAACAGATTCTAGGCTCAATAGCTCACAAAAGACGGTACCTCGTGATTCCTTTTATTTCGTATTAATATTTGATGAGATCGAAAGTTAATGAGTTTACAGGGTGCTTATCGTCTTATTCCAGAACTGTTGGAAAAAATTTTTTGAGGACCTAGAGCTATAAAAAAACGAACTAACTTCCATCTGCAGACACAAGGCGACTTTCCTTTTTAAGAACTATAAGATTTAAACACGCGCTCTAAATTTTATTGTCTCCATTTTTCAATTTTTTTTTTTCAAGTTTTGACCATTATATCATTCTATTCCTAGATTAATTTACATGTCCATTGTTTGATACATTAAAATTCCACACGCACATACACTGTACATAAACAATTACTTTGGATTATCGAACTTTATTCAAGAACTCTCCGAAAGAGCAATCCAGGAACTTTAAGATAGAGCTTTTGTAAACGCAATCTCTATAGTATTCGCTTTAGTGTTTATCGATATTTTATTATGAATTTATCCATCTTAACTTTCCTTATCTAGAACATGCACCCTAATTTTCCAGACCTGTTTCACTCTTCTTGGTCACCTCTTTAATATTTCGTTCCTTGCTACTTCGGAAATTTCGTAAGGGAACACTGTCATCTTGATAAATCTGCCTCCTCAGATCCCGAACTAAAGAGGCGATGTCTTCTAGCTTCACCACTTGTGCTGCAACAACACCTATTCCGGGCGAAACGAGCAACACTCTAGAAGGTTCGCGGAAACTTTTATAGTCAGAAAAGACAACAAATATTGCTCTTTCGGCGTCAAATATCTTCATCAGCTTCTCAAGGGAAGGATCTGGTAGGCTTTTCAGTTCTTGATAGCGCGTCAAACATTTTGCGTGGATCATCTCAACGTAGGCACGAGCTCGTCGTCGTTCTGAGATGACAAGTGCATCGTTGTAGCGTCCGCAATGAATGTAAACAAACTCCAATCTGTGGTAATTTTGAGTACTTATGTCCATAAAAGATATCTTATGCGCTTGCTGCGTCGTTGCCTTTCGAACTTTGTCAGTAATTGCTATAGATTTGCAAAAGCTGGAAATTGCAGAATCAAAATCTTCATTCTTAATAGCAAGCGAACCAAGGCAACCATAACTCTTTGCTATTAGAATTTGATCTTCTGTATCAAGGGAAAGTTGCAAAGCTTCCTCAAACATTTTTTCGGCCTCGCCTTTGCGCCCTAATTCCAAGTTAATGCTTCCAAGGGTATGAAGGTTTTCAGCTTTTGAAGATTTGTTTTCTAAATTGAGAACAATGGCTCTTGCTTTCTTTGCGTAATTGAGCGCTTTATCCAAGTCGCCTCTTCCATGGTATGCAAGAGCAATTGCATCGAGTGTGTAGCAATAGAGATATGCATGGCTCTCCAGCTTTTCCTGTATATTGGCGCCTTGCTCCATGTACTTAATTGCCCTCCACAAAAGTTCTTTCTGCTTCTGTCGGTCGTTACCAAAATCGGCCTTAGCAAGATAGATCGTGCCAAACTCTACCAGTATCTCCGCTTTCATGACACGATTATCAGTATGAAAATTTTCCAAACTTCTAAACCATTTCTCGCAGCACTTGAGAGCCTGGTCTATATTGCCGATTTCTTTGTTCACCGATATCATTATTCTGAATGCAATATATTCCAGATGACGATAACGTGGAGTGCTTGTTATCTTCTTGATTTCATAACAGCAGTCAAGTGCATTGCTCAGTTCTCCAAAGGACAAGTACGCTTCGGCACTCTTTGACAGGCACTTACATTGGTCTACACAGTACTCAGACTTCCTGGCCAGTGCCAGACTTTTTTAGAAGGAGATGGTCTAGTTTCTTAAAGTTTGCTATTTAGACAAAAAGGAAGACTCTGTCAATCCAGTAATACAAGTAAGAAACATCACATAAGGTTTTCTGGGCAGGGATGATCAAAGTCTGGTTAACTTTAACCTTGGTTTAAGCTAAAACTCAAGCAGTATACGTAGTTTATTCTTCAAGGAAAGAAATATGATTCTTATATAATGCTGTTTATATTTCCAATGGAAAACACTTGTCAATTCCAAAATTACAGCTCAAACCAGTCTTTGTAAAGCCTGGGTTGCAAAAAATAACTAATGTTAAAACGGATTAGGATAAACGGAACAACTTGGCACTTATAGATAAAACATTCAGTTGACTCTGCTCCTTCTGCTTTTCAACTCAAAATCAAAGAAGCTCTTCAAATCTAATGGGAACAGCCTTCTCTCGATAAGCAGGGTTCTCATGTCAACTTAAAGTCTTTTTTCGTAATGGTTTTATAATTTTCTTTCGTTCCATTTACATTCCATTAGCAGGATTTTCAAGAATTATTGTGATAATTGTACCTGCCTCAATTACCGCAGCTACTCTTTATAAACAGTGTAAGAAAACTTAGTCCCAGTTACAACTGAAGATGTTCAGAGACAAGAACGAAACATGTTTTGTTGCCTAAAAATGTTGTCCTTTTCCTCAAATGTATAACAAGGTTGCTTCTCTTAGGTTCTGTATAAGCTTTGTCAAGTTAAGTACTAGCTAAAATTTGGGTTATATATTACTACTTACCCAAGAAGAAGGCATGAGGAGGGGGAGGGGGTCATCCTCAATTTTTGGGATAAGTGGACACTAATACATAATAATTACAAGTGCAAAGTTTTTAACTCGATTTTATATCGATTAGATGAATATCAACGAAAAACTCCGATTTTACACTTCATAATGTTGTATCTGTGTTACAGCTGCAAAGGAAACCAAATAAGTGCCATGTGACTACGCTTAATTGGAAGTACACGTGATTGCCCCCCCCCCTCCTTAAGGCCTTCGTGTAACTTTTTTTTCTTCGCGCACGCTAGGGTTAAGTCGAGCAGGTTGATTGCAAATTTTAGTCAAATCAGCTGAGTATCTTTTGTTACTCTGTGCCAAAATTGATAAGGTGCTCAATTTTAGTACTACATATAGTGCTCTTTTTTGATGATTTTATTAATGTTTTTACCGGCCACTAATGCTTTCATCATAAAAAAAAAAATTTTAGCATTAGAAATTACCTGTTTCACATTTGATAGTTATCAATTCGGTGTAGATCCTGCATAGTACTTTGGCATTTTCTCTTTCTTCTGTTTCAGGCGTGTCCGCGGCTTCTTCTTCTACCTTCTTTATGAGTCCCTCAAGTTTTTCAGTCTGGTTTCGTTTAGCAGCGAGCTGAGCAAGACCAAGACAACTGTCCATGATAGCGCGCCGTCCATGTTTGTCGCTGGATGCCAAGGCAAAACTTGCCTGTTTAAAGATTAAAGGCAAAACATTTTAAAGATCAAGCATTTGTTGCCAGATACATAATTTCAAGTTCACCGAGCTAATTTCAAATGCCAAAATTTCAAAACTTAGATAAACTCTGCGCTTCAACGCCTGTAAAAGATTCATTGGAGTATATTCCGTCCTGCACGCGTATGAGTAAAATGAACGATCATCAAATTTCAAAGTTTTGGGATATCTTATATTTCAGCTAGGAGTTTTTGTAAAAAGGAGAAGTTATTATAAAAATTAACAATTCAAAAATAATCTTTTATACTCTACTTTAATAATACGAAAAAAAATAGAAATTAAGAAAACATCATTCAAATCTTTTCAACAGTAGGAGGTTAAGGCAAAACAGTTCCTGATTTCCCACCTCAAAACTTTCTTCCGCCAATTTTAGCTCTCCGCAATGAAGGTAAATTCTTCCCATTGAGGTATAAATCGATGCAACAACATCATTAATCTCCGGACCAGCAGCTAGGCCGTCGATCAGACCGCTTTTTGCAATTTCCAAGGCTTTTGTCGTGTTTCTCACTAACCGGTACCTTTCGACCAGATTATACCCTAGCAAACAATCCGAATAAAACTGGATCCTTTGTTTCCTTAGGCAAAATCTGTTTTGGTTATTTTGTTTACCCATTACAAGAGTTTATTTAAATAGTTCCTATTTTGCTTTCAGAAACTCTCAAAGCGCTTAGAGGTTTTGGAAAAAGCCATCCTATCGGATAAAGACAAGGAAAGAATACATAGTGTTTTAAGATAGGACGAAGCTGTTCATTACATGTCATCAGAAGAAAGCGAATTAGAAGAGTATAGTGGTAATGGGCTTAGACCTCGGAAGTCGATTCCGTTAGCATGGGAAAGAACCCGATTAAGAAACATAAAAGCTAAACTTGACAAGAATTTTATTGCAACTAAAAACCCGTCACAAAAGAGGACAAGTGGTGTTGTCATAAGACACGAATTCAAAATCTTGCAAAGAATGCCTCCACGGAAGTTTAGTCCTTCTTCGGCTGTAAGATCAGAGCACTGATGAGTCGAACGTTTGACGCATTTGTTACTGTTACAGACGCTAGTTATAATGAACCTATTTCGATTCACAACGTTAACAAGTTGTCGTAAATATAATAATGCCTAGATAAACACGGAACTCGCAAATTTTGAGTTATATGTATAAATTTAAAGTATTGAACATTAACAAATTGGTTCATTAAAAACCGTTTTGTAGACAAACATGGCTTGATTGGTTATTGTGCATCAATAAAACAATATATATCAATGTGCATTTAAAGCTAGTAAAACAACAATCGATAAAAGATCTACTACAAATTACTGCGCTAGTAGTTATAAGAACCGAGGACTCGAAAGCTATCTCTGTATATTCACATGTATTTGTTCATAAATCATGATACGGAGGGCAATTAATCAGAAACTTTAATTGCTACAAACAAAAAGCCGATTCCTGTTTTTTATCGGGGCCTGCTGCTGCATGCACTTGGTCATGTTTCCGTTGCTGAATCATCGCGTAAATCACTTACGGAAACGTGACTTATACTCGTGTAAAAGTGGTCCGTTTCCCATGTAGACGGACAACGGAAACGTACGTAGCCACTGCGTTTCAGTTGACGGAAACGTGTGTTTGCCGTAATGGAAACACGTGATTCCTTTTAGAAAACGGTGCGTTTCCGTTACTGGAAACCCTACCTTTTCGTGCTGTGTGTGTGTTTGCTGTATAGTCCTACGGTTGTACTTAGTTAATAATTAAACTCATCACAATTCAAAGTATTTCATAGATTAAGATTATTTTTTTATTCCTATTCAGTCAGGGTTTATTTTGAGTTCCTGTAACTAGAGAGGAGCTTTTGAAGCCCCTCCCCTCTTAGTAACCTTGTATCTATAAATGCTATTTTCATGAAACCCCGAGGTTAGATAGAACCTGCATATCATTTAATAGATATTATATATTTTTACATATTAAGGAATCCTGTCCAGCACTAAATTTAGCGCGTCAGTATTAGCAAAGTTTCAAAGATTTATAAAATTTCTCAAATTAAAAACCAATGGAGATATCAAGTTTTAAAATTTGATTTTCTGCCTTTATTTTTTTAGAGAAATGCAGAGGTAAAGATTCAAACGAGGCTGAGTAGGCATCGATATCCGTCTACCATGAACTACATTTCATTAGAAAATTGTCCAGTTTTGAAATCTTTATACCTAAGTCAAATTGCAGTCAATTTTTTTGAAACTTTGTTAATATGAATATGCTGAAATTGAATCTGGATTCTTTTCTTGATAACTTAATAAATTTTTATGCAATACTAGCATGATGACTGTCTATAACTAGGAAGATGTTTACAGACATGCAAAACTGTAACCTGGTCAAAGGGGTCACTTTTTCAGAGTGTCTGTTCGCTCAATGCAGATTGCTGATAAATCGAGTTTCGTAATTTCGATTCCTCGTAGTTGCAGCCAGTGTACTTACCTTAGTGCTTCGCCTAAGCTGGTGAGTCCTAAAACATAAACCTCATAATCTTTCTTGTCTTCTTCAAAAAGTTCTTTGCCAAACAGATAAAACTTTTTGTAAACTTCAACTGCCTCCTCAAATTTTTCGTTGTCGAGCAACGTTCTTCCTTTTTCTAAGAGGCGAGTAAACTCATTGTCAGCACTGTCGTCTCCTTCTTCAATGCCAGACTCATCGTGAACTTCAATAAAGTTGGCCGACATCTTTAGAAACTTGAACCAAAATGTGAGGTAAGAAAAAGTGAAAAAAATTGATGGCGAGTTTTTGAAACTGAAATAACTTTACAGCCCTTTTAAAACTCTTTAAGCAACGATGATTGAACTAGCATTTGTATAAAAAATGATAATGATTGATGATAATAATGATAATGTTAATAATGGTAATCGTAATTGTTTTTAGGCATTATGCTAGCTGTCCCAATGAATTCATCGAAAATGTCTCAGCTATCAGTGTAAGTTTAAATGGCAATTGGAATGAATGTAAAGGTCAAACGGCAGCCGGACTACATAAAATTTTCTTTTTTGAAACTTGTTTTTTCAGGTTTTGTGCATTAATTAACTCTTGATATTTTTGTTTTTTTTTCATGCTGTCTGAAAAAACGAAATTATGCATTATCTTAATTTCTGGGTGCTGATTCATGACTACGGATATTTGTTTTTTAATTATTTTAGTCACCATTAAACTTTAAATATTTCGAAACGCTTGGTTACTTAGGTTGGTGCAAAACCTTACTACACGGCCATTTCGTCTTCGATCGCTTTATGTGCAACTGAAAAACACAAACTTCTTTGTACTGTTCTTTGTTACGACGTCACTCGTTTTAGGGTATCCAATAAAATAAAACTTGCTAGACGTAGTTCGCTTCTTACCATTTTTGAGCCACGATTTATGTGAATCGATATCTGCCAAATTAAGTGCATGACCGCAAAAACCAGCTCAAACAACAGATATATAGATCTGTATCCGAAAAATAAACTTGCAAGGAAAACAAAAATTTTTCATGCCTTAATTTGTCCTTAATTAAAGGTTTTCGGTATACAAGGTTATCACAGATTAACGAAGTTGAAATTTACATATAGCATCTTTTTTCTCCTTCCAACACACTCGTCCGAAAAAATTGGTTTAAATGCCCCGACTGGGACTCGAACCCATGTCTCCTGGTTACTAGTCAGGTGTGATAGCCACCACACCAGCGGGATTCACCATTGTGGCAACATAGCAATTTCCGGGGTTTAAAGTTATCAAACATGGATGACCCATGGGGCCTAGTATTTTCTTCACCCGAGTGCGTGTTTCTGCCAAGAACCTTATCCAAGGATACATACAAATAAATATATACATTTGGCGAGGCAGGGAAATACAACGAAGTTGAAATATACGTATAGCATCTTTTTTCGCCTTCCAACACACTCGTCCGAAAATAACGGAAGTTAGCTATTAAAGTATTATACGTTGACAATTCATAAGCAAGTAAAATAATGAAAAAAACGAAACGAATTTGAGTTTTTAAGAAAAGTATTTGAAAGTGAAAGAGATTACAATCAAAATTCGATTCTGTTCAATGAAAAATTAATTTAACACATTTGGCCCTCTCCCCTTCTGGACCTTATGGAAACCTCTTTATAATGGTCATTTTTTGTTTGGTCCTCCGGTCGAATGGACATACTTTTTCTTCCAAAAACACGTCGTTAATACGGTCAACCTGTTATTACGGCCAATTTTTTTTTGGCCCATGGGTGACCGTATTAACGGGGTCCCACTGTAATGGTGGCTAGCAACATAACGCATTAGAGGACCTTGTTGAGTCCTCAGTTATCTCAGTTATAATGCAATTTTACGTTATAAACAATTTAGCTTTAATTTATGTAACTTAAAGAAAGTCTTTTTATCGCGGTTTTGATTAACTCATGTCATAGCGTGGACGCAACAGGGTAAATTTAGTAGCATTTAAGAATAGCACAATAGACAATTTATTTTAGAATACTGTGCCTTTCCCTACGTTTAGATCGGGATGTTTTAGGAAGTTTTTGGTGAATCAAAGATTTTGCTGGACTTTGACCTTGTAACCACAGCGCATGCATATTGTGAGCTTTGTTCCTCGTGGTCGCGGCGGCTTTTTTCTGGATTATTGAACTTTTTCAGATAAGTCAAGACTATATAAATACTTACAATGGTGACATTTACTTTTGTTTTTGCTATTTGAATTTTTGTGGTATTTGTAAGGAAACTGCTTTTTCTTGCAAATCAATAGGTTTCCATGTTCTTTACTTATGTGTAGGTGCGTGTCTATAGTGTCAAGTGACATGTTTTCAGGTCGCTTTGTGTTCAGGAAAACTGAAACTTTGCAGGCCATTTTTAAATCTGCTATTACGTAGTTCTACTACATTGTCTGTAAATGTCAATGGTAGAAGGTGATCACGCTACTACTACTACTACTACTACTACTACTACTACTACTACTACTACTACTACTACTACTACTACTACTACTACTA
>JAOBRD020493728.1:0-17388 GCA_027575215.2 Hydrozoanthus sils | reverse complement strand
AAAGGCTATGCCATCCAGCTATGGATGGCATAGCCTTTGTGATCAACTCAAGCTTTGGCAAAATTTAGTCTCCCCTACAGCAGTTCTTAATGTCAGTCACGCAAAGAGGGAGGGAAAGAAAATGAAGTTTTATGTTTTTCCGTTTGCACAAAGTCTGAAAATCTCACAACTGTTATTTGTTGATCAATCAAAAAGCTCTTTGTGGACCTCGTAAAGACTAAAATGTTTTAATTGAGACCCATTTCAAAGAGAATTTTCTGTTCTGCAGTGAAGATGATCCAAAATGGATGATTTTTGAAGCATATTTACGACAATTCAATTCATGTGGTTTACATATGGTTCCTTCGATTTGCTGTCAACTGTAATACACGAATCACCTCAACTACAATTTCTCATACCGAATCGCTTTTGTAGTCATCACTCGATTCACTGAGACTTAAGAACGTTTCATTTCCATCATCGCTTGAACTGCTAGATTCTCCAAAATCCTGAACATCTCTTCTTGCCCCATTTCCCAACTGGTTTGCGTATGACCCCACGTGACCACGCCCCACGTGACCATCCTGATTTCCATTCAGATGATAGCAAAAGGGTTGTGTCATCTTGAAGCGCTGCTGTTCAGAAGCTTCAAGTCTGTCTTTTTCTGAAAAGAAGACTTCGTTTGGTACCTGAGTTTTTGTATTCATAATCCACAGAGGAAAAACAATTCAAGACAATTTATTATTGTTGGCATTTAAAAAATAGGCTTAAGACATCGCAACCAACCTCTTCATAATGTTAACAATCCATTAAAAATAATACCTAAATGCTCGTACTTGTTCTTACTAATTCCAAGCAATTTTTTCCGCAAACTAAATTAATCTTCGTCTTTCAATCTCTGATTTTTTGTGAAAATAAAAAAGGCCTTTACTTTCGTCTCTGATAACACCCGGTTCGAGATTATAAATTTTGTTAACTGTCATTTTAGGAGTTTGCTTCTAAATGTTTTTACACTTTTAAATATTTTTTAATAATCAAAGCAACTTACCTCTATAAAAAAAAACTTTGACGAAAAAGTGTGTAAGAATTTTCCAAATAAGATCTTACAATCTAATCTAGATTTTCCAAATATCTCAGCTGGCTACGTTTTGGAGCACTAAGATATAAGTTACTCAGTTATCCAAAGAATGAGTTCACAGCAAAAATAAAAAGTTTAAAATCTTTACCTTGTTATCCTTAAACCTTTGTAACGATTACCTAACTTGGTTTGGATAACCCGATAATAGGCTCCGTTTAAATACACTTCAGGTTTTCATGCCTTACAGCTCTCGAAGCTTCCGTACCTAAAATCGCCGCACTCGGACAGAATCGCTAAAACCTACTAGGCCATGACAACATGAAGTAAGACAAACTGAATAGTACCAAGATAAATCAGATAGGCCATGTAAGAACAAAAGGATAGACAGGCGCTAACAGTGCAGCCTTAACGGGTTCAAAAAAGTAAAAAGAAAACACAAATACCAGGTAAAAATAAATTACAAATAGATCACAAATCCAAGCACAATACGCGCCATAAAAGCCGACATTCTGGAACAGTCTTGAAGCCTGGAATTAGAATATTTCATGGCATTTATAAACAAGGAAACACCAAATATATCTGCAATCTTTAAAAAAATTGGCATTAAAAAACAAAAATAGGAATAAAAAGGTATTGCCTGGAGATTTGAAGTAAAGACAGCTTCTGACAGTCTTGCTAATGAGAGTTTCTTAGCCACACTAAAGTAACAATCAAACGATATTTTAAAATGTTGCAGTTACTGTACATTTCGTATTTAATCTGGAACCTAACGCATGTATAAGTATGTGAAGTCAGACGGACAGACAGAGACTGAGAGAAGTCTACTTAATGATTTTGCGGGCAAGGGCGGTCAGAAAGCCTACTGGAAACACCTGACTACTTAAATAAGAATAGTTTGATTGGACTCTTTTCAGTATTTCCCATGTTCCTTTCCAGTGGCAGGAAAGATGTAAAGTCTAATTATTTGTTTAGTAAAGATTTCGCTAGCTTGTTTTATGTTAACGTTGATATTCTTTTTGTCTTTCTATTTGTAAAAGAAAGAGTTTTTACTCCAGTGAGGAACTAATGACAACTAACCTTTGGCCCCTTAATAGTAAAATTTTAGGTTTGAAGCTAACAGCAATTTTGATTTTAAAACGTCTAGTACTACAGAACAAAAATGTATTGTAAAACCCAAATATGTATCAATAGGAGCTCATATAGGTTAATCAAACAATCGACCTCCAATTTTTTATTGACCTCGTTAGCCATATGATTTCATCGTCCTTTTATTCTAATTTCCCTGTTTGATTAGGTCGTATCCTTCTACCGCTAGTAGAAAAATCAATTGATTGACAAAGCAACATATGTTAATATGTTACAATTGACCTCCAATTTGGACTTAACAGAATTGCAATAGAGAAAGGTTAATACTCGCCGCAGTTCCTCGTCACGACTGCATGCGAGAAATTTGAAATGAGTTACGTTTAGTGTTTCCTTGCTTTACCACGTAGCTTTTTATAATTTCTTACAATTTCTTTCCCTGACATTCAGCCTGCTTTGTTGCTCTGGTTTTCTTTCAAGAGAAATACGTTTTTCTTTTCTTGCCTTCATCCTTGCTGTTATATATCGTTATCCATTCCCCCGTTCTTTTTATCTTATTTCCCTTTTCTATTAGGTCTCTGTTACATCTTCTACCGCTAGTTTTGCCCGTCTCTTGTCCTTGTTGTGGACAATCTCTTGACATTACTACATTCTTTGTCTTTACCTCTTGCGTCTCTTTTCTAACCCTTACAACCGGGTTTGCCTTTGCCTCGTAGCTTTTTGCGAGACTCTTTGAGCTCGAACGATTTGATGTACAAACGCATGAAATAGAGATGCTCAAGGGAAGTTTCTGGGTGTAATTTTTTTTGTAACGCTCGGTAAAACTCACCAAAGTTTGGTAAGGAAACAAGGTAAAAATCACTCATTTAGAGAGTTTTTAGATTGCTAGTTTTGTCATTCCTGGCAAAATTTTATAGTTCGACATTCGATAGCAAGAACTTTGTTTACATACTAAAAGAAAAAATACTCTATACTATTTGATCAATAATTTTAAGGCCCCCGTACACCTTTGCTACAACATGAACCTGCGTGCAATTTTCAGTTGCATGCAACCAAATTGTATCTAATCGCATCTTGATTTCACCTTGTGCGGTAGCTTGCGACTCGCATGAACTAAAAGTTGCGTGGATCAAACCTGTTTGACATCGCAATTAAGTGCTTCTTCTCGCACGTGTGTGCGGCGATCACGAAACAACGCGCAGCTGAATAGTCGGAACTATCAATGATATGCTTACTCTAATTCTTTTTGTTGCTAATTAGTGCGACCATTGTTTAGTTTCGAGTATATATCACTCAATATTCATTTAATTGCACCTATAACACTTACATCTTACATTCTATAAAACTACAGGCTGGGATCTGTTTTATCCTTAGAAGGCTCCAGCCTGTAGAAAGCGCGCACCGTCATTTTAACTCTAACCGTAATCTATGTAATTTTTCCTGCACAAGGTCATCTGTTTCAATTAACCCTCGTAGTTATCAGAGGTGGCCTGCACTTCTAACTTTTAATATGAAAATTGTAAATAGTATATGTAAGTGCAAATTAATGTATTGCTGTTGTTGTTGTTGTTAAACCTTTCAAACAAAAGTGCAGTGGGAAAAAAAAACTTGTCCGTCTTTGGTATTTGATTCCGAGCTTGTACGATACCAGTATTCCGGAGTATTCCAATAGTAAGAGATTAAGAAGTTAGTATTAAAACCACCGGAAACTATCTTTTCCTTATGCCACGAGTTCTTTCTATATATTCTGAGCAACTCCGAGTAATTTTCTTTTCAAAATCCTCGTTTTTTTTCAAAATAGCGCGCTTTCTTCATCTTCTCATTATCACCACCAAAAATGCAGCCACTACATAGGATCTGGTAGATACAGCCTCCGCATGCGACCAAAATTACACGTTGTTGCGTATTTTTGCAAAAGTATGCGGTGGCCTTTAGGCTATAATTTTTTAATTCATTACATTCGAATTGATTATCTCAGTGAAAATAACATCGCATAGAACTGATCCGTGTAACAAGCAGATTAGTCAACGGAATTGTGCTGCTGGAACGCAAAAAATTAAAGGGCAAAGGCAAATACCACTGAAAAGAGTATGCGAAGAGACAGACAAGTGACAAAGACAAAGAACTATCACATGAGAGATTGTCTATCATAATAAACAAGAACAAGGACAAAAAAGAGACAGGAAAACTGGAAGAGAACGATTATAAAAAAAGGGGCAATAAGCAAAGAACTGATGCGGTAAAGGACGACTACAGCAACAAAGACGAAGACAACTAAGTAAAAAGTGTAGTAACACATGGAGTTAATAAACAGTTAACAACAATTTAAAGTTACGATTAAAAATAGACAGATGAACTACCTAGAACAACAATTGTTTCCCTATGAAATCAATCTATAGCCCCATTTGTTTTAATTTTGTCGTTATCCAAGGCTAGTCTGGAGTGTTCTGAGTTTGTAAGATGCATGAATATTATTTCGAATATTAGTTTATCAGACCTCACAAGAAGTAGCTTCCGAAAGTTAGAAAGTGTTAGGAAGGAACAGACGAATTGTAGCTGAAACACCAAATAGAAGGTTATTAGAATGAAATTAAAGCAACAGCAAATGACTAAACACAACCGTGTACGAAAAATTTCAAAACCGTAGAAAATTAAACTGATAAATTGGAAAAACATTTTACAAACCAAGGAAAGGTGGTGAAGGTAAAAGATATAAACCAAGTTGAAAAAGTAAAAGATGACTTAAGAGTTCAAGAGAGCTGCATTGTAAAGAACAGAGAAATCAATAAACCTATAGATTGGCGGCAAATCAGAAACAAAAGCGTTTCACGATGTAATGATATGTATACATAATTTATGTTTGCATGCGTAGTGTGCATCGAGTTCCTCGTGCACTCGGAGAAATAGTCTGAATACATTATCTTGTATTGAAGTATGTACAACCCACTCGAAATGATGGTAAAAATTGTACCAGGAGTAAAAAGATGGCTCTCAGTGGCACTGAAGTTCCCAAACCTGTGGAGCAAATCACGACCGAGTTTCAAATCCTTGCTCAGGACTGAAAATTTCCAAAATAAAGACCAGATGATTCGTGATCGAACTGTGTTCGGGACAAATTCAAGGAAACTTAGAGGAAAGCTTTTCGACGAACGAGCAACTCTTACCTGAAAAAGCAATCACCATCACTAGATTACAAATACAACTATATGCTATGAATTCATCCGTGAAATAGGAAAAATGTAAGTCGTTTCTCCATCAAAGAGAAACATGCAACCAAAACACGCTGGCCTAGGCCATCCAACAGCAGAGTCCAAAATCTACAACAATAAGAGGAAAGCAAGGTGTTATTGCACGTTACCCAGAATGCTTCGACGGAAAAGGAAAGTTTCAGGGCGAATATCACATTACCCTTGATCCTACAATACCTCCGGTAATCCACCCCTTGCGCAAAGTACCAATTAGCATGAAAGATGAGATCAAGAAAGAATTGGACGACATGGTGAAGAACGACATCAAAGCCAAGATACAGGTAGGTGAGCCCACAGCCTGGGTGAACAGCCTCGTGCACAGACGTTTGAACGGAAAGCTTCGTCTGCGCTTATATGCCAAAGACCTGAATACGGCAATCAAGCTAGAACGCCACGTGACTACAACCTTAGAAGAGACACTACCCACGCTGAGTGGAACTGAAGCTTTCTCAAAAGTTGAGGTATTGGAACATTGTTCTAGATAAAGATAACAGTCTGCAGCCAATGGCGTCGCCAGGATCTGAACATTTTGCAGGCCCATATAGCCAAGCAAGCGCCTTAAGTACAAACATTTTTCTAGGGTGGTCTGGGGACATGCTCCCCTGGGAAATTTTTGAAAGTTGCGTTTCTGAATTCGCCAGAAATGCACTAAAATCATAAAACCAAGCGAAGATGTTCCTCCCGTGCCAATGCTAGAAACTGTCTTCCCTAAAAAAAAAAAAACAAGCTGGCTATGCCACTGGCAGCAAAGACGGTATTCAGTCAGATCGTAGCAAAGCGTTAGCCTTCAAAAGATGGACCGTAGACCAACTCTTGAGTATGGCCAACAAATAACTTGAGCACGTTAACAACACAATTGCAAGAATTGGTCACCGACAACACACAATTCTAGAAACCTTAAGCACCAGACAACCAGAAATCAAATACCAGTAGCTGACGCGTATTTGCACACGTCATGCGGTCATGGTGATCGTCACGGAGGTGAAAAGCGTCTTGTCCGCCTCCTTGACGATCACCACGGCCGCATGAAGTGTGCAAGTACGCCTCAACTACTGATTTTTGTTTTCTGGTTCGCCTCCGTGGAGACACGGACGGCTCTTGCTTAAGGCCTCTTCTGTTTGAATGCAACCTACCAGAAAGCTCTCGACAAAATTAAATAGTCCATAAAACAACGAAGTAACGCTAACCTACTTTTACCTAAAAAACCATCAGTCCCTTAAGTAGACGCATGGTTTTAAGGACTGGGTGCAGATCTGTTGCAAGACAACATACCTGTTGCTTTTGCAAGCAAAGCCTTGACTGATACAGAGAAACGTTATACCAACATCGAAAAAGAATGCTAGCTGTTGTCTTTGGTTGTGAAAGGTTTCACACTTACCTGTTCGATCGCAACTTCATAGTCCATTCAGACCACAAACCGCTCGAAAGCATACACCTGAAACACATCGACCCCCCAAGACTCCTGCAGATCCTCCTCAGACTACAGCCATACACGACCTCGTGATAAAACATCAACCAGGAAGTCTATGGAAATTGCAGAACGCACTTTCAAGGTTATCACTTGAGGAAACTGACGAAATCAGAGGCATGAATGTAAACGATGTGATCAAGAGAATCCAAGAGGCTACAAGAACCGATCCAGAGCTAAGCGTTTTAAAAAAGCAAACATTCATCGGTTGGCCTTCAGATGTCTAACAAGTATCAATCCTCATCAAACCGTATTGGCCTATCATAGATGAAATAACCGTAGAAGACGGACTGATGATGAAAGGACACAGAATCATTCCAAAAGCCTTGCAGAAAGAGATCCTCTCAAAACTACACGCTTCGCACCAGGGCACAGAGAAACGAAACTATATGCGAGAACAGCTATCTATTGGATAAAATGGAACAAAGACATCAACAATATCACTAAAACATGCAACATGTGTCGATAGCTTCAGGACAAGCTTACAAAAGAACTACTGACACCAAAAGAAATCCCTGCACGACCTTGGCATACAGTGGGAACTGACCTTTTCTACCTCGATGGGTCCGAATACCTGCTCGTTGCCGACTGTTATTCTAAATTCACGTTCGTCAGAAAGATTTCGCAATGAAAGAGCACGAGCAAGACAGTGATTGAGCTAATGAAGCAGATTTTCATCGAGCATGGCGTGTTACAGGCATTAAGATCTGACACAAACTTTAATACGATAGTCACAGTTTCGCTAAATGTACCCAACAGTATGGGTTTAAGCATATAACGAGTTCCCCTCATTTTGCGTCCAGCAATGGATTCATGGAATTGCAAAATAGGACTATAAAGGGAACCCTTAAAAAAACTCAAGCAGCCAATGCAGCTCCATACATCGTTCTTATGTGCTTGAGGAGTACCACTGTCGACAGCTAGCAACTACCTTCTCCAGCTGAACTACTTTTTGGAAGATCAATACACGATAATCAAAGAGACTTAACCACGTGTGCGCAGCAACTGGACATTAACTATTTTCTCTGGACGGTGTGTTGGAAGATTATAATAATTCCAGTTTTATCACGTTGTGCTAACATAGCAACTAGGTCCCACATTCACAAAGGGGTGACTTAGGTTTAAAGAGACCTACAGTTGTCGGTCCGCCATGGGAGTTGTTGCTGCTGAATACAAGGACCTTGTTTCCTTTTTCAGTGGCATGGCTATGCAGTGCTGACGAGCTCAAATAAGAGCGAAACGGCTGTCCACTGCTGCCGCTCTCTTGGCACCTAAGCTGCGCACACGTGGTTAAGTCTATTTCATTACACAATAATCTCCCGAGAAGAATCCAAAGAAACTACAACAGTGATGATGTCACAGTCTGATTTGAATACAGAAAAGAACAACAGCGTCACTACAATGAAAGGGGGCGCAAGCCGTTACCTAATCTCCTACTAGGGCAACCAGTTCGGATTCAAAATCCAACTACTTATAAATGGAAACTAGCCGTAGTCAAAGAGGAATTGGAAGACGTTCCACGATCGTATACTGTGACAACGCCAGCTGGACCAGAGTTGAGACGTAATCGTCAGTATTTCATAGAAGCCCCAACTATCTCAAAAATTGGATCTTCGTAAGGCCAGGACTCAGTAACAGGACTCAGTCCATCCCAAGACATAACTGAAAGGAGTAACGAACAGGTTAATCCTAGGTCGTCACAAGAAATGGACGCTCAGCGAAATCACCCGACAGATACGGACTTTGAAAACACTGACACTGAATATTAGAAAGAGACAAACATAACAATAGAAAGAGACATACATAAAATTTTTGAGTTATTAAAATATAATAAGGAACGAGATAACAATATAGCAACTGCGCAAAAAAAGACACAAAACATAATCTCAACGAGGCAATTAAGAAGATGAGTGGAAATCAAACGATAAATCGAAGATTAGAAACGACATCATGAAATAAAATAGGCATTTTAATGTCAAAAGCTGTACAGTAATGGAGTGTTGCTGATGTCGATTTTTTTTGGTTGATTTCACCATTGCCTTCAGATAGAACGAAAGATCCCAAAATAAATAATTCTTGTGCAGTTTGTTCCAAAGGTAATCTTTTTGCACGATAAGTCTTACTTAACTATTGCTAAAGCCAAATAAAGGTTAAGACAACTGATAAGGAACGTGATAACAATACAGCAACAGCGCAAAAAAAAAAGACACAAAACATAATACATCTCAATTCAATGAGGCAATTAAGAAGATGAGTGGAAATCAAACGATAAATCGAAGATTAGAAACGTCATCATGAAATAAAATGGGCATCTCAATGTCAAAAGCAGTACAGTAATAGAGTATTGCTGATGTCGATTTTTTTGTTAATTTCACCATTGCCGTCATATAGTACGAAAGATCCCAAAAGAAATAATTCTTGTGCAGTTTGTTCCAAAGGTAATAAGTCTTTCTTAACAATTGCTAAAGCTATAAAAGGTTAAAGGAAGGTGGGCCCTTTTGAGATGTTGGGCACACGAAAAACTAAAACAAATAATAACGAATGAGATAACAATACAGCAGCAGCGCAAAAACAAGACACAAAAACATAATCTCACGAGGCAATTAAGAAGATGAGTGGAAATCAAAAGATACATCGAAGATAAGAAACGTCATCATGAAATTAATGAAATGGGCATTTCAATGTCAAAAAAATAGTACAGTAATGGAGTATTGCTGATGTCGATTCTTTTTGTTGATTTTACCATTTGTCAGATAGAACGTAATACTGGAACACTGAGGCTTGCTAATACAGTGACTTACCAGTACGTTGATGTACTTCAGGAGTTTTACCTGCTTCATTCCGTTCATCATACTGTTTATAGACAGAAAGAAGTGATTTACGGGAGATGGTGGACTCGTCATTTTCAGAGGCGCCACTTTCATTTCTCTCCTGATTAAACGCCATGCTGTAGTTCTGAAATTCGTCTAAGCAAAAAAAAAGCTATATAAACACATTCAATAGATCGAATCATTTACGAGTAAATAATAAGAAAAATGATAATAAAAAACAAAATAATAATAATAACAATAATAATAATGATAATAATAATAATAATAATTTTTTTAAGAACGAAAACGAAAAGAAATAAAGACGTCCTTTTCAAGTGAGTTAAAAAAGTGTATACTAATTAGAATAAATATCGGGCGGCAATAAAAAATGCTTGGATTTTAAAACAATGAAACAATAAAAGCTACTTTATATGATATACTAAGGAACGATAAAACAACGTAACTACTTAACAGAATACGGAATAACAACTGGAGATAATAGTAACGTGTTTATGTAAAGAGTACATTTTAAAGTTGCACTCAATTACAGTGAACGCAAAAGTCCAACATCACCGAAAGCTATCCTGAGAGCAATTAGTCAACTAAAAAGGGAGAGATGACATTGTTGTCACCAAGCCGAATAAGGGCTCAGGGGTAGTAGAGATGAGTAAGTCCGACTATGTGCGCAGAACGAAGGATTCATTTAATTGTCTAATAAAGGAATTATCCGACTGTACTCACTTAGTGTGTGGCTCCACCTAAATTGTTCTATAATTTGTACAGGCATAATGTGTTGTTCTCCTGGGTTTGTGGGGTTCTCTGTTGATGCTGTAAATCAGTGAAACTTGGATTATACCCAGTTCCAGTGGTAATTAAGGCCTCACACGAATCGATATGTTGTATTCAATTGGTACAGGATTTAATGGAGCCGAAACCAATTGTGGAGTTGCACACAGTTTGGGTATCCGGCTGATGAACAGTAATTGATTGTGTTTCTATTTCAGCAACATATACAGTTGGTCTGTACATATTCAAATCTGCTAACGATGAACGATGTTGAAACCTGTAGGCCTTGAAAGACCAAAAACATACGGCCGGAGGCCCCCAAAGCATTTTCATGAACTACTCCAAAAAGAAAAAGAGCATTTAAACATAGTAAAATATCCTACCCAAGACCACTGCTGACTCTGTTATTCAAAAAGGGTCTAGGCTTGCCCACCTCTACGGATTGCCAAAAAGTAATATAAAAGAAAGTAAAGTGGTGCAATATAGTGCCCTTTCCATACGAATTCTCAAAGGCGCTTTACAGTGATTAGTTTACCCCCAGCGGACCGGAAGCATTTATAGGCGCAATAGGCGATTTGCACTAACGGGTCACGTGAACCTTTGGCTGGCAAGCGGGCTCGAGTGACTTGCCAGCCAAGATGGCGACCGAGTCAAATACTGCAGGTCAGTTTTTATCCATTTTTACAAATTATTCATTTGTTTCAACGAAGTCAACGTTTTTAAGCATTAAGGTAAGTCTTAGTGATCCTCACACCCAAGAAACATTCCAAGGTATCTTTTAAAAGTTGTTTTAAATTTAGTCACTCGTTACGAGTTGCAGCATTTTGACCTTGGATTGACCTTCAATTTGTTAAACATTATGTTTTTCCCTGAAAACTGCAGCAGTTATTTCGTTAATTCAATTTCATAAAAGCCAGTCGCAGTGGTCAGAACATGGTCTATTTAGTATATTGTTACTACTTGTCGCAGTTTTCACAGAGAAAGTCAATTTAATAAGAATCTAAAAATGTTAGTTTCACTAAATTTGCTGGCTTTCTTTATCTGTTATCCAAATATTATTTATTACGCATCTAAAAGACGAAAAGGGAAATTCTAAGCTTTGCGATGGCAATTTGAAAGTGATGGTGGTATATTATTGTCAACAAAGCTTGACAATAATAGAAAATGTTCTCGAAAGGTCGTCTAAAAACAATTTTGATAATTGGTGTCCTTGCATTGATTTAAGAAAAAAAAATTGTTTGAAAATTTAAATCTGATCTCTGAAATCTTAGCAGTGTTTCGGCCGACATTAAAGATCCACTGACCCGTCGTGGAACGAGCTTTTGTAAACATAACGGACGAAAAAGCCGATGCTTGCAATTTTCTCATCTGAAAATAATCTCTACGGCTTCCGAAAAGCTCAACTGGTTTTGGTGAAAAAAGCTTCTGTTGTTTACCGGAAAATGGCATGGTTTGGTAGAAAAACTAGCGAGGTAAGCTATTTAACAACAAGTTGAAGTTAAATCCAAGGTCAAAATGCTGCAACTCGCAACGAGTGACTGCATTTAAAACAACTTTTAAAATGATGCCCTTGGAATGTTTCTTGGGTGTGAGGGTCGCTCAGACATACCTTAAATGCTTGAAATCGTTGACCTCGTTGAAATATATGAATAGTTAATGACGATGGATAAATATTGACCTGGTTTTTCCGGCAGTGTTTGACTTGACCGCCATCTACTTGAGCCCGCTTGCCAGCCAAAGGGTCAGGTGACCCGTAAGTGCAAATCGCCTATTGGCAGCCGCTTCAAAGCGGTCCATGTATGCTGGTACTCATTTTACAGACCCCGGGTCGACCAGGGTTGAACCCTCGACCAGGCCGGAGGTCAAACCGGGGACCTCAGAAGTGGGAGACTGCGCCAACACCTCCGCTATAAAAAACACACACACAAAAAGAAGCCGGCCGTGCGCCCAATCTTATCCTCCATGCACTGGGCCGTACAATTACAAACAAGCAAAGTGCCTAGACGAAAAACTAAAGCCACGGTTGAAAACGTCGACACGGGCATATAGTTTGATTATGAAGAGACATACGAGAAGACTTAACATCTTTTTTTATTGTGTCATATACTGAAGATGGTCGCTGGAGTGCGGCCGAAAATTTTGATAAAAAAGATGTTAAGTCTTCTCGTATGTCTCTTCATAAAGCAATTATCAGTCAACAGTCACTATTTTAATTACATTTAGAGCACGAAATACATCCAAAAAAATTATTTTCAAAAATGATGCATAAAAAGCTCCAATAAGGTTAAAAAATATCAAAATGGTAGTTCAAAGTTAAAAGGTAATTTAAAAACAAACGTTTTGGACTCATAAGGTCATCTTCAGGTAATTTACCTCATAACTCATGATCATAAGTTCATCTTCAGGTAATTTACCTCATAACTCATAAGGTCATCTTCAGGTAATTAACCTCATAACTCATAAGGTCATCTTCAGATAGATTATCTCAAAACTCATAAGGTCATCTTTAGGTAAATTACCTCATAACTCATAAGGTCAGCTTCAGGTAAATTACCTTAAGGTGACCTTATGAGTCGAAAACGTTTGTTTTAAATTACCTTCTAACTTTGAAGTACCATTTTGATATTTAAACAGTAAAAAAACATCAAGTCATCAAGCAATAGCGTTTCCGGCAGGTTTTTGTGTCGCTCATGGTTGAAGGTCTCTTCAAAGAGCTTTAGATTCGACAACGGGTACGAATACCAATTTTTCCCATTCGTCATACTGCGCATGCGTAGAGATCACGCCGTCTCGTTGTGTTCTGAAATTAGGTACCTTACGCAACGAAGACAATAACACCGACGACAACGGCAAAAAATAGCGGGGAATACAATAGCTGCACGTAAGGAATGCACCTCCCTGGCTACCTGCACGTCGTCGTCTTGAAAAAGGCACATGAAAAGCTTACTGTTGGAGTTCTTGCGACCAATAGAACGACCAAAAGAATAGTTTCTCAGTATTTATTTAGTAAAAAAAAAGTCTTTTCTTTTCAGAAAGCGTATTTGGAAAAAAGAGAAAGCAAAAGAGCCATGCGTAATTAAAATGGACAAACCAGAAGTGTGTTGTTTGTAAACAGTCGTTCGTAAATTTTGCCCTTCTCGTTGCGTAAGGTCCCTATTCTCGTCGTCTTCGTTTTGTTTACAACAAGATTTTCATAAAAACTCGGAACATATGGACTATGAGATTTTGGCAAAACAACTAGATGGCGTGAATTCTTCGCACGCGCATTATGACGAATGGAAAAAACTCGTACTCGCATTCCTTGTTGTATCTAAAGCTCTCCTAAAGAGAGCTATGTTGATAAATTCACCTATCGGCTACTGTAAGTTTGTTTTACATTTTAGTGGCAGCGATTCACATAGTGAACAATCCCCCGAAAAACGCTTCTATCCATTTAACAGTGTAAGCTAGGAATCCCGAGCACTTTCCGCTTGAATCATGAGAAAAACAAGTATAGTTGTAGCTTGTGGATTGACTTGAAGGCAATAAAACAGGTTTTCTCAACTTCATCAGTTTTTATGATAAATTCAACCTGAAATTTCTATACTAACACGAGAGTTGCAGTTTCTTCCCATGCATGTTTTTGCTTCAAAGTTCTTATAGATAAAACAGTCGCCACACAACGGAAATTGTTGATTCTCACCTTCAGTGTGTTTCAAGAAAAAGACACCTGTCCTCTTGGTTGTAATGTCCTTGTCAGTGCTTTGTCTTTGGACTGGATCAGGAGAATAGTCTCGGGGAAAGTCACAATTGCAAATAACAGAGCGTTCTCTTGAGTCCATTTCTTTTGTTTTGGTAAATACTTGATTTCTCCAAAGGCTTCTTGTGTTTCCTGTTAAAAAGTTTGGATCTGTTACGTTTAACTTCACTGATGCATGATTAACAGTTTTGCAAGACATTTAAAAGATTAGAAAATAGGGTAAAACACATTAACTATATCTTTTACACAATAGCTACCCTGGAATGTAGTGCAGTAGAAAGATTCGGTAAGCTTTGAAACATTGCCTTCAAAAACAATTTATGTGGAAACAAAAAAAACAAATTTAAAGCTGTTGCTTTAACGTGCGGAAAAACAAGTTATTACAGAAGTACAGACAGTTTCCTAACAAACGAAAAAAGGGTTTTCAAAAAACAGGAATTGCTTTTCAAAATTTTTCACATTCATTGGCACAAGTTCATACCCGGCATTTTGTTACTAATGATGATGACCTAAATGTAGTTATTCCAAGATAACTTGGTAGAAACATGTACACCTAAGTCTTTCTCAGTTGTAACTGATTTAATCTGTGAGCCACTAACTGTATAGGTTGAATCTACGATATTCTTTTTTCTTGTGATTGCTAGATGTTTGCATTTCTTTGAATTAAATTTCCTTAAGTGATCAGATGACCACTCGTTTAGATTTAACAGATCACTTGGTAGTTGTTGAACATCATTGGTGTTATCTATGATTCTGAAGCATTTCATATCATCGGCGTACAGTTGTACCATGGTGCTTGACTGTATAGCTTTAGGAGCAGTATTTATATAAATAATAGACAGTAATGGTCCCAAAATTGACCCCTGAGGCACCCCTGATGATATTGGTAGCAAGGACGATTCACAACCATTAATGACTGTTCTGTGGTGTTTACATGTTAAATATGATCTAAACCAGGAAAGCACCTTACCTCTTACACCCACATCAAACAGCTCTTTTAATAAACAGTTAAATGAAACGGAGTCGAATGCCGTACTATAATCCAAGATATAGTATCAACTTACTTTCGTTCATCAAGTGCTTTAGCAAAAGCATGAGTAGATCGGAGGAGAATGGTAACACAAAAGCGTCCACTTACAAAGCCGTCTTGTAGATAGTAAATTTGTGGTTGGAAGAAGGGAAAGACATGAAAACACGCATTTTTCAAGGATTTTTGATATGTTGTACAGCAATGATATTCCTCTGTAGTTCTCAACCATCTCTCTATCGCCAGACTTAAAAACTGAGACCAGATTTGCAATTTTTCATACTTTCGGAAAACAACCGCTGTCCAGTTGTTTGTTGAACAGGGTGCAGAGGGGAGTAGATAACGATTTTGAGCATTCCTTCAACAGACGCGATGTTACCCCATCTGGCCCACAGGATTTGGAAACATCCAGCTGATCCAGAAATTCCTTTACCATAGATGGTGAAAGTGCTTTGTTGCCATAATTTTGAAGAAAGTAATAAGTACTGAATAAATTTCCACTTCAAAACAAAAAATTATTTCAAAATGTTTGCTATAATGTGAAAAAATTATCTCCGGCTAAGGTTGCCATAAAAGGTGTGTACCGAACAAATAACCACTTAGAAACAATAAAACACTTCAAAATCTCTGCCATAATTTGGAAAAAGTATCGGACGCTATATAAGGTTGAATGAAATGTGTGTTCGGAACGAAATGCAAACACCTTCAAATCGCAACCATAAACTGGTAAAAGTAGTACCTGCTAAGGCTTTATGAAACATGTGTTCCAAACGAATTTCAACTTTGAAACAGAAAATACTTTCAAATCGCAACCATAAACTGGTAAATATAGATGCTGCTAAGGCTGTATGAAATGTTTGTACCAAGAATAATTGAAACATAAAATAATTCAAAAACCATTGCTGTGTTGCAGAAAAAGTAAATGATGCTAAGAGGAAAGTTCTCCTCAAGTCGTGCTTGCCTCAATAGTTTGGAAAAGAATAAATGCTGCTAAGGAATTAAACGATCAACCCCTTGGAAACTTAAAGTCCTTTTAAAAGTTGTTGCAACAGTTTGGAAATAGGAACGCTGCGAAGCAGGCCGTACCAAATATTTGTACCGAACGGTTGACCACTTTGAAACTTAAATAATTTCAAACTTGTTGCCCCAGTGAGAAAAGAAAACGCTACTTAAGGCTGTATGAAATGTTTGTACCGAACGAATGGCCGCTTGATTTCAAACTCGCTACCAAAGTGTTGAAAAAACAGTGCTTGTGAAGGGTGAATTATATTGTTTGTACCGATCGAATGACAACTTGATAGTATAGTCCACTTTCAAATTTGTTGCCACAAAATTATGTGGATAAACGGATATTAGTGCTACTAAACATTTGCCTTGCTACTGGCAAAGGGACGTATATCGTTTTTTGTTCCAAGCAACATAATGTCAGGCCAAACGGAAATTGCATACTCGGCTTATAGCCGCATTGATCTGTTAAGGAAATATCTTGTTGAAAATAAACGACTAACAAATATGGTTTTCTCGTTGAAAATAGGAACTGGTACATTTAAAAACGCTTACTAACCTTTAAGAAACGTCGAAGAATATTTTTCAGTACAGAATTTGAAATGAAAGGACCACTGTTTCCTGAAATATTAAGTGAATAGTTACTGACGAGGGCCTTAACTCACCTTGCCGGAGAATCAAAAGGAACAAGTTTGCTTGAATCCCAAATGATATAGAACAGAAGATGGGCTTACATACCTTTGCTCCAAAATTTAAGTAACTCTTTCTTGGCTGTGACCAGAGAAAAATAAACACTCGTTTGATGAATGTCGACACTGATGGCACAAAGCAACGAGACAACAGATAATTAAGCTAAGATTCGTCCACACGTAAAAACATATTGCACGCAAAACTTCAAAGTAAGTAAAGTAAAATCTGCGTCACATACAGCGGGCTTATCCAATGAAATCAATCCATTAGTGATAATGCAATTAGAACAAAAACAAAACAAACTGTTTTGTCGGTAAGTTTAGAGTTCGGACCTCTATTTTTCGCCTTTCTGTTAGAAACTGAAAGTTTAGTTCGGTATCATTGCTTCCGAAACAATATGCAATTCTGAAGCTGATGATCAAAGTCGTTTACATTAACCCTAGAAGACATGGAAGGGGGGGGGGGGTGGTATTTT
>JAOBRD020493622.1:0-17388 GCA_027575215.2 Hydrozoanthus sils | reverse complement strand
ACCATGGGAATGCCTAGCACCATGGGAATGCCTAGCACCATGGGAATGCCTAGCACCATGGGAATGCCTAGCACCATGGGAATGCCTAGCACCATTGGAATGCCTAGCACCATGGGAATGTCTAGCACCATGGGAATGTCTAGCACCATGGGAATGTCTAGCACTGATTGGTCCGCTGATTGTTTTTTGAACTCCCTACATTACTATTGAAAAAATTTTAAATTTCAACTGGAAAAGCTAGTCATGTAGTTTTGTATCAAGTAATTCAATTATTTGTCTGCAACGCATTTTATCTTATAAACGTTTTCTAAACTTAAAATCCTTACTCTTGATACGAAAATCAAACTGGAGTGTAATTTGAAAACTTCGTCACAGTCACAATCATAACTAACAGTTAAAGGTTCATCTTGTCCTTGACCTTAATCTAACTGAACTTGTAAAGTAAACAACTCTCAAGAACGTTTTTTTCTCTAGAGGATTTCCTAATTCCATTATTAGTGTTAATGATAATTATTTTTTCAATGAAAAGTTTATCTAAAAATAATGCAAGGTCGGCTTGTATACAGGGATTTAGTTGTTGAAATAACATGTTTGCTAAATTACATTTTATGCAAGAGGAAAAACTGTTTTAGCTGAAATAACGATTTTGTAAGTTTCAAATTTGCATTTAAATATAGTTAAACATGTAAAAATAAAATCGCACGCCACCGCACGCCTAACTGAACCGAGACGTACGATTTTCAGCACATCTGCAATTTTTCTCAGGGCAAGGCCTGATTTTATTTCAACTCTAAATGCGAACAACACCTTCCAAACACTGGAAGGCAATGCAACTTTTTGAATTTAGAGCAAAACAATTAAGTTAGTTAATTAAAACAAATTCATCACAATTACTTTTAAGAGCATATGTTTTCTCAAACAAACCTTCAACTATCATTACTTATTTAAAGAACAAAATTCCAACCTCTGCCATTTTCCCCAAATATTCCACGCCTGGAAAGTGCGTTTTCAAATTCCACTTTTTCCAGACCTAGAAAATGCGTTTTCAACTTCCAAAACTTTTCATGACAGCCTGAATCCTGGCAAGGGCTCTTAATTCTACATGTTGAACGAAAAAATGCTCACAGCAGTTTACTCTCTAGCTTAGGTGGAGTGCAAGAAATCCGTATTTTTAAATTCGTTTCTCCTTGTAGCCCAAAACACAAGTGTTGTGCCTTGGTAAATTCTCTCAAAAGAATTCACACATTCGATGCAATTAGTTCGGGGAAACTTCACACCTTATCTTCAATAGTTAACTTTTTGATAAATTAGCTCGGGAGCGAAAACTCGACGGTTATTCTTCATTTTTGTGCCGCGTTTGAGACGCTATATGCAAAAAGAACGTCTAACAACTGCACGGTGACAGGTTCATAAAAAAGGTAGTAAGTTTAAGAGCACGTTCTTCGTAATAATTTTTTTAATAAATTTTCACAGTTGTTACAAGTTATCATTTAACGTAGTTTGAACTACTTTTTGGTGATATACTTAAAAATACGGAAATCTATGAGTCTTGTAGCTCTAAATAAGCATATACAGGGCATGTTGAAGAAAAAATAATATAAACCAAAGCTGAAGTCTTGACAGGGGTTTCAAAACAAGGCGCCGCAAGACGCTAGCATCGGCTACTTGTCCAAATTTGGCAGAAGTGCGACGGCTACATTTCCGCGGATGATTAAAGAAAAAAACCCGATTACTTGTCCAACAGCTTACTTATCGTTTCATTCTTTGCTCTTCACAAATAGCACTTCAAGTACAAACAAACACCAAGTAGAATTTAGAATTATTGCAGGAAAGGATACAGATATTCTGAGTATTCTGGTAACGTCGCCGATCGAGTGAAGCTTGTTGGTTTCGTGATTTTACGGCACAACTGCTTTTTGAAACGCGCGTTTTGATTGGCAAAGAATGTGGGAGAGCTTGACAAATCAGGTTTCGTTTTAGAAGCAGGAAGCAGTTTGTGGAACACGTGGTTTCAATCGTAGAGTTTTCTCATTGAATGCAAAACAAGCTGAACGTCTGAAGAATGCCCCCGAGAAAAAAACAAAGGCAACAACCTGGCCAAATGCCTTGGCAGTTGCACAGTAAAGAGGTCCTTCCCCTCCTATTTCGGCTTCTCAATGTAGGCACTAGTCAACATTTGCAGCAATACTACTGCAAGTCCAGTAATACTATGTCAGAATCTACATGTACTACTGGTATTTCAAATGAATAAATTTCCAACATATGATTCTTTTGGCCCAAAAAAGTTTCAAAACCTGCCACCTAGATGGCTCAGGCCTTCATCCCTCGTAAAGCTCCTCCTACTTTTCGTTTTCCAACTCCTACTCAGAATCTTTTTGAAACCCATGCTCGAAAATGACAGCATTCTCATCCAGACTTGTGACCTCTGTAGCCTCTTAGTTCGCTAAAACGTCATGTTTTATTTTCAAACTTCTGCTTTTTAAGTGGGGAGATCTTAAACTCATTTTTATGGTCCGATGTTCACAATAATAACCCAAATAACTACAACCGCAAGAATTAGATGATTCGGACGAGTGCAAACTTGTCAAATTAACTGTTTCTGAAGCAGATGGGGTTTCTTTTAAATGCATATTTTGGAATACGGAAGTATATGTTATTTCTCAATCTATTTTGGCGCCTAAAAAAATTCTTTGGCGAATAAACCTCAAATGTTGGTCGCTAAATGGCCACCACATAGTAAATTAAACTTGGGGACATTTGACTGTCTTTGCCCACGCCAAATAGAGCATCTTGGATTTCCATTTATATATTTTGCATTTCTGAGGTCGATTCTTTTCATGTGCCACCCAAGTAAACGCCTTTAGGCATCTAGTTGCATAATGGTTGGCAAAATTACTTGCTTATAATACTTAGCTAGAATTGTGAAATTTGCTCATACTACCTCAAATTCTAGCCAAATTTTGCACATGTTTGGTCATTTTTTTTCTGAAATTACAATTTGTCTAAATTTGATGAAAGTTGCTCACATCTTGTTCAGTCATTATCTGCTGTGCCTAAACTTTGCTCCTATTGCAGTTTGCTCATATTTCGCACAAATCTCCAGCATTTGAATAAAACTTCTATAGACTAGTTCTTAAAAAGAATGAAGTGCTGCCTGATGATCGAGACATGGGTAAAGTACCCCTATCAGGTACTAAATTGTTTGAATTAACATGCTGTGAGCTCGGTCAAAAACTGATTGTGTCCGCAAGTTAACAGCGACGCTTTCATTGCATAATAAAAAAGACAGAGCCATAAAAGCACATTGCCTTCCTCTCAAAAGCTCGTTGCAGCTTTCAGATGCTTGTTGAATGGTTCCTAGCTGTGAATTTGATGCATTATTCATACATGATTTAGCCTTTCTCTCGAAGACCACTCGTGTTGATCACACACATCCAACTCGAGTATTCGACAAAGGAAACCAACAAACAAACCTTATGCGAAGCTAATTGGCCTACAGTGGTCAAACCAAACATATATGGAAAATAGTTGGAAAATCGGAAATAAATATCAAGTTTTTCTGCCAGAACAGACTGCTGCTGGAGTGAAATAAATATTTCCATTCTTTTATATCAAAAAGTTATTTCAATGAATATAATTTTCTTTTCTGTGAGCAAGCTACAAACCACGTGGAGTCCCTTGTTTCCATTAAATTCTCCTTTGTAAAGAGAGAAAACTTACTAACATCACATACATATCACCTCCTATGCTGGCTTTTCAGTGTTTTCATTCATAGTTCACAAAATGAAATGGTTATAAAAACTGGAAAACTTCAAAATGCAACAAACAGAGGGTGTACAAAGATGTTTGTTTTAAGTGAGCGCACCACGACCATGTTAACACTTTATTTCTAGGTTAAAAAGAATGTTCAGATTCAATACCTTATTTTTGTCAAAACCACTGTTTTCTGGTCAAGGTCGAACAACATTAAAAAAGGTGAAAATTAAAAGATAGTTATACATTAATGATTTCAAAACCTTTCCCCCAATTTTAACTAACACATGCTTCCATTTAAGTCATCACAATTTTTCTGTTAAATATATCTTAACAAATAAATGAGTGACAAGTCCTTTCCAACAGTAATCAAATCTCTTTAGACAATCATCGCTTACTTGACTTAATAGAACTTTTGCAGCAAGTGATCACATGGTACAAACAATGATATTCTGGTGAGCAAAGGAATGTCACAGACTCCACTGGGAAATGTAAAACGAAGAAAAATTATACATTTCTAGTTAATTTGTGCCTCATCTTGGAGCCTGTGACATTCCTTTGCCCACCAGAATATCATTGTTTGTATGCATATTATATGTGTGAGGGCCATGAATGGAAGTTTCTTGCCTTCATTTTCTTTTTTGTTCCAGATGACCCAATAAAATAATATGTTGCTTGCAGATGTTTTTGCCCATACTGGTGCAAAATTGGTAAAACTGTTTTCAGCCAGTCAAGTGATGAACTCTAATGAGTGATCCTTTGTTTGGAATTTGCTTTAAATGGTCCGAATATTAAAAAACATGCAATATACTTAACCATTAGCTATTCATTTTCCCTTAGAGATGTTAGCTTTTCACATGTACAGTTAAATTTTTGAACTCACGTTTGCTTGGGGATAAAATAGCCTTGGAAGATGAATCCTAAAAAATGAGGAGAACATTTTTCGTAAAGTATAACTATTGTAAAAAGTAAGTTATCACTTGCCAGTTCTTAGGAGTGCTTGATGGGCACTGGTGCAGAACTTGATAAAAAGATAAAATTATACAAGTGGAGATATGAAAAGCATGAAACTGAGCAGTTGCTAAAATTCATCTAGTAATTAAAAAATGTTTTCATATCTTGACTTGTATAATCTGGGAGTTCTTTGTCAAATATTACAGCTTTTCTACACCAAAACAAAACTAGAGCACAGCATTGACGAAAGTTCATTTTTACACTTCAAGATAAATAATTTTACTCTTAATTAAACTTAAACTTAAACTTAAATACTTCCTAGAATACCTGAATGTTTAAGTGTCAAGTAATACTGATTGCAACCCCATTTTCCATAAATACAAGGGAAAAGATATGTTTCACATTTCACAAACTAAAAAACAGCACAGAAAAGATAACTTACACAATCGCCATTCTGTAAAACAGCCGCAGGGTTAGGCATGTAGGTTATTTTTTTAACAGGTGAACTTGGGCCTTGTTCAGCAGTTGATGCTAAATCGGAAATATAGGAATTGTTAGAACTGAGTGGGCAAGACCGTCAGACCCTCAGCAAAACCATTTTAAGACCAAAGTTACAATAATTTACTGCACATAAGCACAGATGCAACTGGTGATAATAAAGCTTTTTCTAACTAAACAACATATAAAAAAATACAGCAGTAAAAGTCTGTATTGTTAGCAAAAATTGCCGAAATATAATCAGATTTATATCATTTTGTAATCCAGTAAGATGGTGTAGTGGTCATTAAGGTTTAATAAACAACCAACTGTGCCAGTAAACTTAAAACTTTACTGGTACTGAGCACAATAAGAAAGAACACTGGCATCCCCCTGACCCTGATAACAAACCCTACATGAGAAGGAATAACATCTGAATACGTTCAAACAAGTTCACATCCAGTAACAACTACGAAAATCATTGTATGTATTTTGGCAGTGTGACAGAGTGATTTGCCCTGTCATCAAAACTCTTCATTACCTTTGTAATGGTGTTCTTCCTCATCATCTGAGTCGATTACAATCGGATTCTTCACATCTTCCCCCTTGTCTTTATACTTACCAGGGCATGATATCCTCCCATGGGAGTGAACAGCACATGGAATGCATTTGGCTGATAAGCACTGTGGCGGTCCTTGGGCACTTGGGACATGAACACGAATGTTTGCAAGATGTGGTATCTTGGTCGAAATAACATTACGAGGATCATGTGAGTGAGTTCTAACACAGTGGATGTTGGTTGTCTCTCCTGAAAAGCCTGTCTCTACAGATCCAACAGTTTTTGAAATGTCAGAGTTGCTAGGACTTAGAGTGATGATGTGATATCGAGCAAGTGGTTGTCCAACTTCGTGTTGCACTTTTAGATTAGCACTAGCCACATCCGGACTGGATACTGTTTGTTCGCTGTTTATGTTACCTGATAGATTAAAAGTCTCAACACTAGGCTTAGTGGATAAAGAAGAAGACTCCTTGTGTGAATTGCTTAATTGTTGTAGAGTCTTTGTTCTAACCGATGTAGACACTGTTGTTTGTGTCTGGATTGATGAAATTCTAGTATCAGTAACAGATTCAGTTTCCATGGCAACTACAGAGGATTGAGTTGTGGACACCTTAGTTGCCAGTAGCGGGATCTCTGGTGAAGGTGCTACAGTCACAAGAAAAAAAAACATTTAATGAAAAAGTTGCCTTAACAAAACCATCTTAGCCTATTTCTTTCTGAAAACAATTTTTTTTAAACCAACAAAGTCTGATCCTTAAAACAAAATTTTAGTTGAAAGGTAATTAAGTGACCATTTTTCTTCTTTACTCTAGGTTTTGAACTTGTCACTGAGACCTTATCCAGTGCCAGTTTTTTCTTCTTCTCAAAAGACTAATAGCAATGATCACAAATTCTAAAAGATCAAGGAAAAACTTACAAAGCATTCAGTTTAAATTACAACTTAATGATTATTCTTAACGAGCATTAAAATATTATAGTTAGAGTGTTTCTAATTACCTTGCAAACCTTTATGCTAGCTCTTACCATCATTAGTATGTCTTCAGAGTAAATCGATTAGCTTGAGGTATTATCATGCATAAGGGCACCAATAATCAACCCTGTTGATTTCCTTTGTTTCATTAAACAATATACCAGAGTACAGCTGTCATTATCAATGAGCAGGCAGGGCTTCTTTAAACTATGAATAGTTAATTTCAGCTGAGGCGTGGAGAGAATCAGCAACTTAGAAGAGTTGACTCCATCCCGAAAGTGCATGCATTTCAATAACTTTTGTTTTAAAGTTAAATTTTATTCCATATTATCAATCTGAACAAAGTATTTTAATGTAAGAGTGATTACAGCTTTTTTCTAAAAGTTTAATATTGTAAAGTTTGTTAATTTATTTTTTACAGAAGCACTTAGTTAGCTTGGATCTATTATGTCTATTCTGGCATTTCTACTGTTAATGAAGAGACAATGGACTACAGCTAACTTGAATGTCAAGTGTAAATAGAATATATATGGATGTGGCTGAGAAGATCAAAATTACAAGTACTGCCAGCACTTGAAAAAATGGCCAGTCAATGGTTAATGTCTGGTCATAAATGAGCATTGTCTGACCAAATCCATTGATAACCCAACATGTTTTGTTTTGTCATTTGTGCTTTAAATAAACTTCTGAGACATTGACAAACATGATAGAAATTATTTAATCTCATCTTGTACTTTTGGTTGAGAAATTAGTTATAGTAATTACAAAATGTTCCAGTTGTCAGCGGTGACCGCAAACTGGCTACTGCTGTGTTGTTAAGTGTTCTTCGCATGTCCTGCTGCACTGAGAATAACCTGCAAAGCATCAGGGGCCAGAAAGAGTGAAAAACAAATGTCTAAAACTCAGGTGTCCCTGTTGCTCCAATAAAACAATTGCAACTAATTGAGATGGATTAAATTTGTCCAGCCAAAAAGTTGTTATCTGAACAAAATCATGTTTGGGACACTGGGGCACTATCAATGCCCAGCCATAAATGTCATGTACATGTAACCTGAACTAACTTTTGATTTTCCTTTCTTGTTATTTCCAAGATTTTATCATCGAAATTTAGCCTTGAGTTATCTCAAGCCTCTTTTTATTTCCTCTGAGGTTTTCTAATTATGGTATGTCTGTTGTACAGTTCAGGTAGTTTAAAACAAAATCAGTAACTTTAATTATTGAAACTAAATGCCTACATCATCAGGGGTTTCATTAAAGTTTTGAGAAGGAGATAATTTAGATTTGGCAACCAGGCATGAAGTAAACAGGAGGTAGTGACTAGGCGTGTATTTTGGCATTTTTTTTGGTTGAGATGCTGAGAGCTGGACAAAGTCCTTAATGAAACCCCTTCATCATGATTGACTTACAAGGTGCTTCTGGCGGTGTGAGAGACAAGTGCTTGCTTGTATACCCAAGATCAACTGAACTAGGTGATATCTGTTGAATGGGGGATGAGAAATGCATAGCACCTCCCTGATGGGTTCTCTCCATGCCTCTCTGAGGACCCTTGAACAAATGTCCTTTGGGTCTACATTGCCCTTGCCTATTTGCATACGGCATATGCCCTGTTGCCCATTTAAGGTTTGCTGGAGAACCTGATGGAGAGAAATGATGGCATGCTTGGGGAAATCTTCCCCCTGGTGCAAAATAAGGAGCCCTTGGAGCACCTCTATGATGACTCCACATTCCTCCTTTTGGAGCCATTTGCCTCTGGTAACTAGGCAAATTATTTACTTGTCGCCAGGAACCCCTGGACAAATTACCTCTCCCTCTCCCAGTCTGGTGTTGGTTTGATTGCTGAATCTGCTGCTGGTGACGGTGGCTGCCGCTGTTCATGAAACCACTGTGCTGTCTTCTGGGCCAAACTTCATTTCCATGTCCGTGGAATTGGTATGGGTGGTAACGAGTGCCATGATTGATAGATCCAGACACTCCTTCCATCTCCATTCCTGGAATTAGCTTACCTATCACAATGTGAATTTGTGCTGTTGACAGCTATGACTAAAAAAGTGAAGATAGCCAAACTAAATTACTTGATGAATTGCTATGAAGGTTATAAACTAAGAGTTACATGTCTTGAATACCACACACAAAACAACTTTTTTGTCTAAAGTTCACACTTTAGGCTTTATTAATTTATGTTATAGCCTAATTACATTTTAACAAAAAAAGTTCCATATCATTGTTGATGTGTGCCAGGTCAAAATGCAATAAACTCAATGGAACCCATGCAACTCTAGAGGTTTTAAGTTATTGATAGCAGTACTATACTCCTGAAATGAAACTAACCAGAACTGTTCCACAAATCTGCTACAGCAAGATTTTTCCCAAAAGTTAGAATTTGTTCCATTTACAACAAAATTTAGATCAATGCTTCAATGGTAATCTTAATCACTTTTTGAAGCACAGTTTAAGTCTTGAGATGACCAAACCAAGCTAAATAAAATAATAAATACAGCAAGCAATCCAAAAGCAAGGCCTATAGTCTCTATTCATAAATGGCAATGATTTAAAATTATTTTGTCTACATTTGTAAGCCCTACAGGCCTCGTTTTGGGTGACAAATTTTTGTGAAAGTTCAGCTAAAGAACAAGGGTTTTAGGGCTCATTTGAATGAAGGCAAAATAATTTAAAATCACAGCCATTTATGAATACTCTGAAGTCCTTAATAATAGTCAAGTACTATAATTTATTTTGACTAAATTTCCACTCTATATGGGACTTAATTGGGACTGTACTATTAGTAATTTCTGGGTTTTGGAAGCAAAGCATCTCTATTGCAGGTTTTCAAACTATAAATATTCTTCTTGTGGGACATAATGCTCAGTGTTTAAATTCGTCAATCCTCATTTTTGACAAGAAACAGCACCCATCTCCAAGAAAAAAAGTTATTTCATACTTTTTCTATTAACATTACGGTTTAATGTACAAACTTGTATTTGAAATCTTTCCACCCTGTACTACTATCCCATTCTATACCATTATTAACAAATTTTGAAAGATTTTTCCACCCTGTACCACTATTCTGCTCTATACTATTATTAGGGGCTTCAGAGTAAGGTCTATCTTATAGTATTATGTGATAATTAAATTATAACTAAGTTATCACATAATACAAGTTTATATCCACTTGTTGATACATTCAATAGTTTTTTTAAAAAAACTATATACCTAAAGGTCTATCTTACTTCTAATGTCAACATTAAGTCTACTGATTGATGGCAATATGGGCAGCAGAAGCAAAAAATTATAGAAGAGAGGGGGGAGGGGGGGCAGTGTGGCCATTTGTTATAAAATCTGAAATTTCTATAAGTTGTTGTTGTTAGCCAGGCTTGACCCCATTATTTCGATTTTTAGTTGTTCTGTTTAAGCTAGGTTTTCATTAAACGTTTTCGCAGCAAAGCTCCCTCTTCAGTTATTATAGGCTATGAACGCCTTTGGCGAACAAATGTACTCCACATTGACGAGCGGCCTGTCGGTTGAAGTCGAGCAACTCTTCCAAGGCAAAAATAGCTTCAAAATAACCACTAATGATTGAATTTAAATGCAAAAAGCTTACGGTACGCTCAACTACCTTAAATGGGATTGCGTGACATGAAAATTAATCGACAAATAAACAACAAGAATGAATATGTAGTAAGAAATTGATGCATGGGTCGTGGCGACGCGATCATCAGCCTGCGCAAATCAAAGTTGCTTTCTTGCCGCTATCATGGCGAGGTTTAATCTCTCACTGCTTACCATACAACTGCAAGATTTGTTTTAAAATAATTAGACTTTGTCTCAAGCAATTAAGATTTGACTCACTTTGCTTTCATGAATGACAGCTGAACGTTGGCTTCCACGAAACCATTTACGCGCATCTTGGCGGGAAAACAACTTAATATTGACCGCGTTTAAAGCGATCTTCCAACCAGTTCATTTAACTTATCATCGTTTTTATAACAAACTTCTGGTCAAAAAAAACTTATGAGTTTAAGACACAAAGAAACAAACACTAAAACAAATTCAATGTTTGGTTTCACAAGAAACATTCACGATTGGATTAATTTGAAATCAAAGCAACTCAAACCTTCAGTCGATACAAATCACAAGTCACAAACGACACGCACCTTGAATGTCTCAGATTAACTCATTCTGGAGGCAAGTTTCATGCACATTAATATTACTAGAACAAAGTTTTGGACTTACTTTCGATCCCCTAATATCAACTCCACGTTCCATCCCCTCCTTGTGTGTTAAAACCCGCATTGCCAGCAACGCTCGAGTGAATACAAACAAATGAGCGCATGCTCAAGCAACCGCTGACTTTTTACAACGCTGGCACGGCTGCAACAATATTTGTTAAATTAATAAGTGTCAATAATTCAAACATTTTTTTAATCAAATCATTTACAATGTAATTTAAAGTACTTCTGCGCAAAAGTTTTATTCAGTTTGGTCAAATCGCTTTTTTCTAGTGGCATTTACGGGTATCTTGGTTCATGACCGTGTTTTCGGGAGACTGGGTTAAGTTGTGACGTCATTCTTGATATTGAGCAATGTTTTCTTTTCTAAAATCAAAGGGGAGATGAAACTGAGAACTATATGAAAAGATTGGGGTCTTTTTCTAAATCGAAAATCTTTGACTCATTCATTCCCGTCTTGCTGTGGTTTAATACCAAGAAATTTGTGAATGACGTCATAGCCCAGTTCCTCGTGGTCCTGAACCAACTGAGCCATCGAACTTCAATTGCGTGTAAAAATCGAGAACAAGCGATTTTAAAAATTCTTCTTTAAAACTGTCCTTATTTTTTAAACACTTTTAGTCATAAAAAATTGCCTTATAGACACTTCAGCAGCAAGGTAGCTTGCTTCTCTTTCTTGATGCCCAAAGATTGTTTATGCTAAGAACGCATGATATAAAGGGGTGTTGAACACGGCGCTGTCAACCGCTGCAGCTGGGGTTCAAAACGACCAAAAGATGTACATCAGACTGGAAATACATTTAGTGACTCTAAAATATTCTAATTCTTGACTTGCACCGTCGTACTCTCTAGGACAACAAAGACAACGACAAAGTGCTTTAAACAAAAGAAATCATTAAAATTCTTTTGTTCAAGGGCACCAACATGCCGCTATGGCGTCACTTGCAAGTCAAGAACAAGGACTTTAATGGCCGCCAAACACTAGACGCTTTTTTGTCTGAAGGGCTCCGACTTTTTGTCTGCAACGAAAATTCGGCTGTGCGTGGCCGCTCCAGACAAAAATCATGCACGATTGCCGTGAAAGAAGATCTGGGCCCGGTTCTTCAAAATCTGATTAGTGCTAATCCAGGGTTTATTACCACGACAACAAATAGGTTTTGTTAAGAGTTTACCCTGGGTTAAGTTAATCGGGGTTTGGAGGAACCGGGCCCAGATAAGCTTTGTCGCGCATCTGACATTATCGGCTATAGTGTTGGCAGCGACGAATAATTTGTCTGAACTGCTTTGCTTACTAGCCAATGGGAAGCGCGAAGTCGCAAGTATATGCCACAAGCGAAAAGCAGTTCGTGTAACTTGGGCACTGGACCGATAATCCTTAACGACAAAAAAATCTTGTCCGATTTTTGTCTGTAATTGTCACAAACAGCCGATTTTTTGTCGCAGAAAGAAAATCAGGGCCCTCAAACGAAAAATTGTCTCAGTGACGTGTACGTGGCAGCATAAGCAACGAGAACGTACGGTAGAGAACAACAATGAATACAATGAATACACGTTTGAATGCACCGGGGTGGCCACCTGCACGCCGTTTTCTTCAAAATTACAATGTTCATGAAAATCTCAATTTTGGAGATTTTGCGAACACGAGAACAACCAATATAGAATTTTCTCAATCCCCTTATCTTTTTGATATTGGAAGGAAATTTCCCGAGGGGGGCACTCCCATATAAAAGCTGTACGGGGACGTGCCGCTCTACCGGGTAGGGTTTTCGACCTTCTTATCATAAACAGGGTACGTATTTTGCCCAGCAAGTTATCATAAACAGGGTAGCATTTAAGGTTTAAGAAATTAAAGCGAACTTTATTGAAAGTCTTGTGTTGTTAAATATCGTTTCGCAGTTGATATTAGCCTGGCTGGAAAGACTGACTCGGGAGAAAGATCAGCGCCAGGTATTTTGTTCGATCAGAGGCGTATTGTCTAAATAAACATCGTCTTTTCCAAAGATAAAATACCACGTGCACTGTTTATACAACAACCACTGCGGTTTGCAAATAATGGATACTCGTATTACACGTTGCTATCAGCGCCGCAGAATGTGACAGCCGGTTAACTGTACAATTACTCGTTCCGAAAGTTCTTAAGGACGCTGTTACGACGGCACTTTACGAAAGTTAGAAGTTAGGTGCTCGACAGGAATGTTCTTGGACACAAATGACTATCTGTAGACTTGATAGTCATGAATATTTGCTTTCTAAACAACTGTACATTTATATCATAAACAGAGTGTCACTTTATTACAATAATCATAAACAGGGTATACAAAACTAAAACTCGTATCATAAACAGGGTCAGGGTTGGGGAAATCTCCCTCTTTTTCTTTTCACAAAGTGTAACCTAGTCGGACAATAAGTCAGAGAGAGGGCAAACCAGCCATACATAATCAAAAAGGCAAACTAGAAATGTATCTTTTGGCAATAAGCCGTTGTCGTTGGTGCCGCCACTCTCGATCTCAAATGTTGATGTTTGTTTCACCGCAAACATTCAATTGAAATTCACTCAAGTGTAATTATTATTTATTATTACTGGAGCAGTTGTATTCTCGTACTCATTTAGGTAAAAGTGATCAAGTTGACAATTGTCTGTCTGGTATAGAACTCAGTCTGTCTGCGTTAGTGAAACTACTTGAGTCGTGGTGAAACAAATTTTAATATTTGGCAAGTTAAACTCGGTTAGTTCGCTATTTTCGGTTTTCCGCAGGGTATCCATTCTCAAAACTATAATATGAACTGTAACATGACTGATTCTAAGAGATACAAATAAACTATTTTGTTGTAGTGTTGTTGTTGATCAGAGCCTATATCAATTTGAAGTCTGACGTCAATCACAGGGGTCTGTCCTTGGACCTTTGTTATCCTCATCTTCCCCAACGCGATCTCCCAAACTGTGTGAAGCAAAGTAAAGTGCCTTCTTTTTTTATAAGAACCAGTAACTTGGCCAAGGCTCGTTGCTCTGAATTTTTTGGCGATTTGAGCCTCAAATTGTTCTTAAATTGCTCATATTTCTATGTGTGTTTAAATCGAAGAAAAACTAAGCCTAAGATATAATGAAATACACACATTGGAAAACGAACTCGATCAATTCATTCTTGCGTAAACGGCGCATAGTCTTATACGCAGACGACACGGCAATATTCTTTGCCAGCATTCAGCAAGGATGTAAAACGATAATTTAGCGTGCCCTTCAAGATCTTTTAAAACCCATAAGCAAATGGTTTCACGAAAATGATCTGATAGTCACAAAGTAGAATTAGAAATTGGAAAATATGTTAGCATCGATAAATGTAAACAACTACATAATTTAATTGTTCAATCTTATGTGAACATTTTGATATTGTGTGATGTGACAGAACATATTTGGATAGGTTGCTAAGATTGCATAAGCGAGGTGCTCATATTAATCTTAAGCGTAAAATTAGTGAAGTTAGCTCTGAACAGCTGGGTTGGTTATTGGTCACTTATACTGAGAGATGGACTTTTCACAAATGTCTTCAAGTTTTCTGCTGCTAAAATGGTTTTTATTCTTACTACATACTGAATATGTTTTCTCATAATTCAGATATACATAACTTTAACCGCACTAGGGGAAGCAGAATTTAAATAAGATTAATTCATTAATTCATTTAAATAAGATTACACTCTTTTTACTCGTGCCCCAGGCAAGGCCTGGGTACGAGTCTTACCTTGAGAGACCTTGCATCCACGGTGACGTGGTGTATGCGCAACATGAACTCTGTTGAGATTTGGACTTTGTTGAGGGAAAGTGTGGCGAGTAACTTTACTTCGGGGACGCTCAGAGTACACACAGATGCTACGCAATTAGTAGTAGACCCACACTAAAAGATGTCGAGCGTTTGCGAACGGGTCGTTCAACGAACTCAAAGAGAAATGCCAAAAAATTGTCAAATAACTGCCACGCAAACGAATGGAAATGAAGTCAATGAACTCAAGAACACTCGAATCATGATTGTTAGAGAAAAAAAACTCTTCAGCAACAGTAATTTTATTGATCACATAAAAAAAAAGAGACGTCAGATGTTATTTCCAAGATACACTGTATTATACAGCGACGAACAGTTTGAGAATCACTGTCTATATTTTGTTTTAAAGTGTGCATCGTTCTTTTACACTTTAATAGCCAGTTACGTTGTAAAAAGCTGCTACTTTAACAAGTACATGAATGTTTCATGACAATGATAAATGATTGTGATTTCTTTGAGGAAGTCAAAATATCAAAATATCAGTGAATACAAGTTACCTTAAGAACTTTATTTCAGTTTTGGCAGTCTTTTGATTTGAAGTTTGTGAAAATGTTAAAACTAGAACGAGCAGCTTTAAAGCCGTAATGTAAATCACTATTTTAAAAACTGTTTTATTTAGTTGCGCGTGCAAAGCCATGTTTTAGGTTGAGGCAGCTTCAGAAATGATTGGAGTTTTATTCTTATATACGAATTCGAAATGTTTTCAAGAGCCAGTCTAGGGTCCCTTAACTGATCCCAGTTTAATATAGAGCTACTTTAACCGGGAAAATCATGCAATATTGCGAGAAAACTTTCTTAACAGCCAGTCGGGCTTATAAAGGAGATGTCCATTCAGTCTGAGCCAGAGCCAAAATCTGGGAGACATTCATACCTATTGTTATAGTTACAGAACTTGTACTACACTTTAATCTCGAGAACCTCGCATCCCAATGAAATACTTCTAACGAATTAAACGAAGAAAGATTTGTATTTAGTAAGTAAAATATCTAGAAATCATTTCATAGTTCAAACCAATTGAATTTAATCATAAAATACATTAAACTATATTAGTTTTGATTAATTAAATTAACCCAGAAGTCAGTTCTCTTCTAACTTTCGGGTACATATTTTCAAAACTCTGTAAAACTAAAAGCCTGAACATTTTCCCCAGTGGGCACGAGTATACGCTCCTAGAGCGTCTTGTTTTGAATAAGAATTAACATGAGGTTAAAAATCCCCCAAATTTAAGAACATATTACGAATATGCTGAGCCTGAGAAGAGGCGAAGAACATTTATGCATTGTGATAATCTATTGCAAATAATTCATACAGTGTTATTAAAAATTTGCCTTTCATTCGGTGGACTTCTTGAATAATGTTCGTAGATAACAACTTTACATCACATGTTTTTTTATTTACCAAATCACAGTTCTTACAGGTACATCTCTTGAGACAAACTGGCAAGAAAGTCAATACAATCTTATCTCACAGATAACACAAACTATGACAATTATTTAAAATTTGTCATTGAACAAAACTAACATGCATGTATTATATATTGTCTAAAATTAGAAAAGATATTTTAAGAACATGTTTTTAAAAGAACATTTGAGGCTGATATCCCGAAAATATTTAAGAAAGTTCGGCAGCAATAGTCGAAAAATTCGACGTTCTTTTAAAAAAAGAGTGTACTTCTAAATCAGGATTTAGTCTTTTTCGATCTTTTTCACATGCAACAGCTAACTTTGATTAAAATAAGTTACCAAGTTCTGTAAAGAATTCCAAATTTTGCTTAAAATTATCGGTTAAAGAAACGAACCCATGTATTAGGCTCCGATATTTTACATTTTATTTATGTGTATATATTTGTATATATATAATTCATTAGATCTTAGAATTATTTTTTTAGTTTAGATACTATAATTTCTAGAGAGTATCAGGTAATCATTTGTTTCTTCCTTTATATGTTTATACTTCATTATAATTATTTATTTCGTACCCAGCTTCAAAGTAATTATAAGTGACAGTTTTTTTAAAATCTGTGTATAATGTTTATCATTTTCGTTGATACTGTTTGTGACCGCGGACTTTTTATTCATCAAAGCATTATTTGCCTGTTGTTTTGCAACCGAGCACCTTTTTGTAAAGAGTGATAATACTAAACACGAAAACCGGCAATACAAACACCATGAAGTAGTCTGTTAGTAATCACAGGTTGTGAATAAATCTTCCTATGTTCGTTGTTATTTCTATGCCAGTCTCCACTTAGTACAATAAAAAGTGGGATTAGTACTGTAGCCAATTAACACGTCACATTTCAAAATGGCGGCGCGCAGGAAACTCAAATTAACTGTAGAAATGACAGGGTCGCAACGACGTTTTTTTTTCCTTCTACATGTGATCCCAGTTTTTTGGTGATCCATGCATGTTCCCTAATATTGCGATCCCTGTGATCCCTGATCCTAACTGACTGATCTCCAATCCCCATACATTATCAGTATTTTCTTTTCATTAGGGAAAAGGTCAAAACAATGGTATTTCCTAGGAACCCAATTTAGGGGGATGGGGTATTACATGTCGCCACCCACCACCTTTTTTCAAAAAGGCTGAATTTCAGGAGCAAATATCATGTTCAATGAAATAGATATTGATAAA
>JAOBRD020493518.1:0-17389 GCA_027575215.2 Hydrozoanthus sils | reverse complement strand
GTTATAAGTCCCTCTGCCTCGCTCTCCGTTTATAAGCCCACCCAAAACCTATTGCGAAGTTGTATAAGCCCAGATAACCGGAATTTTATGGTATGATATAATATACACTATATATTACAAAACGTTGGCAATCGTGGAAGAATGTCATAGACTTCATACGTATACGGAAAATCAATGCATGAAATCAAACATTAACAAAACGAGACTGAAAAACACGACGGTAGGCTCAACGAAAAGCCAAATATATATAAGCCAAACAATGACTTTAGAAGTTAGCCTACCAGCATAATAAACTCAATGCAAGAACCGTGTGCGAAATGCCTCAATTTGTCGCAGAACCAATTACGATCTTTCAGCCAAACTGTAAAAACAGAAAAAAGTGAAAATGCAAGACTGAATAATTCGAGATATTAAACGCGTCAGTGGAAAGACGCCATTAGAAAATCGAACAAAGCCCAGAATTTGCAATGCCAGACAGCTGTTTCGTCCTTTTTGGGACTCGTCAGTGACAGTTAGCGATCTGAATAGACACACCGGAATGAGTTCTAGTTAACGGTGCACGTGAACACTTGCGTGCTAACAAGTGAACCGAAGAGAAAGAGGTGAAATGTATCGAAGTCCGTCCACTGACATGTTATAAATAAAACTACGGTTTGACAAAACAAACCTGTAGAACGCAACTACGGTTTGACAAAAAACAAACCTGTAAAGCGCTATAGAACATGGCCAACTCATGCAATAAGATGTAAACTGAAAAAGCATTTCATTTCATTTCATTTGAAATACGTTTTCAATTTACATCTTATTGCATGATTTGGCCATGTTCTAGCGCTTTACAGTGTTTAAGCGTAACGGATAAACTGGAACTCGTTCCGGTGTATCTATTCAGATCGCTACGTGTCACTGACGTGTCCCAAAAAGGACAAAACAACTGTCTGGCACTGCAAATTCTGGCTTTGTCCTATCTTCTAATTGCGTCTTTACACTGACTTGTTTAATATCTCGCAGTACTCAGCCATGTATTTTCTTTTTTTCTGTTCCTATCAGAATGAACACGTGTCGCCTCGTACCAACATCATACAAGACTTAGTGCGACACGACTTTACATTAGAAATTTATAAACGAAAGGTGATAACAAATCAACAAACATAAAGATAACGAAAGACGTAAAGTGTATAGATTGCCTTTCGTTCATTTCTATGTAAAGAACGGGGAACTTCTTTGAAATTGACTTTTTAGATAAGGCGCGACAAATATAGAAATGGAACATCCCTTAGTACTGCAACAAACAGAAGTCTAAAGCGACAAATTTCAATGATTGTATTGCCACTTAAAAATCTCTTCCCTGTTTTGCCATTTCGTAAAATAATAATTTTTATTGTCACTGTTCGACGTTTGCACTTTTAACCGGAGCTTTGGTGCTTTGGTACGTGGATATATTTTTGAGAAGTTTAAAGGTCGAGAAAAAAAAGAAAATTTAGCAACATTTGCATTGTTCGCGGGAACCTGGAATTTTAAAAGAGACAGGATAGCCTTTTAAAGCCAAATCTGAGAGGGTTTTTTGGGCGGCAGACTAAGATAAGTGGAAGTATTTTCCAGCGATAAGCAGATTAGCCTACCGTTTCAGGTCACGTGGTTTGTATATAAGTTTTTTACCGAACTAAACATAGAACCGGTTGTGAATTTTTGAGATCAAAGAATTCGTATTACACGTACAATCTTCGAATGAATGGCTTTATTTCTAGAGAGCGACGCTGGGAGTTAAGCGAACAACGTAAGGATGCGACGACCACGTATTTTCAAATCTTGATAAATCTAAAGTTAAAATCGATCCCGAAAGGATAAATAAAGAAATATAATCAATTCTACATGCTATCAAGCCTTCAAAAACTGACACTAGTAAATTAAATTCTTCCTAACAAGAGTCCTAAGATCACCTTCAGTGATAAAGCACTTTTTAAAATTGTTTTTAGGAAGTATATTCGAGTTCTTTCTAAAGTTAAACGTTGTACATCTAACTGATTTTTTTTCGCGAACCTCTTTCGACGATCGGCCAACGGTATTTCCTTTTTATCTCATTGGCTCCTTCACATGTATTCCGCTCAGCTTATAAAGACCTTTTTATTCAACTAACCGCGAACTTCTAGTAATAGCTTACTATGTTTCATCAACAGTGGCTTAAATATTTTAGCGATAGACATAAAGTCCTTCCATTTACAGTGTAAATACGAGTTTTTCAAATCGAATCAATTCTTCTGAGAAAAGCCGTTCTTGAGATTTCGTAGAATGCCGGGAGCCTAAATCTGTTCTCAAATATTGTGGTTCTTAATTTTTAATTGTTTCTTTTCACATTTTTTTTCGTTTTGCAGTTTTCAAGTTTTGTAACTGACCTATTGATAAAGTTTTCGAGTGACTCGTGTCTCAAGTAAGACAGATGGGTGTAGCTTGATACGGAAATTGGCGAGACCGTTCGACAAATCTCTATATGAGTTATTGAATAGTCATGATTTTTGTAAATTTCCAATTACTCCGAATACTTGAAATATTAAATTGCTGAATTTAAATAACTTTAACCGTTTTCTGTTCATAGGTAACTGAAAGCATAGCTCTTTCACTTCGACCAAAATTTGGGCAATTTTAGTTACGATGTACAAGCTTCTGGAAAAATTACCTTGTGACAAGTTCACCCCGCAAATGTAAAACACTTACTTTGTAGCACGTTTGACACCATTGACATTAATATAAACGAAAGAAAATATAAACGTCGGCGAAGTAAGCTAGTTTGATCTTTTATACTTACTTAATCAACACTTTCGTTCTTCTAAGAAATGAATAATGAATTTTTCTGTTAAACTGATTAGCAACGGCTGTCAGAAAAAACAATTAAACGGCCTTCACTTTGTTCAACTTTCTTCGCCTGTAATTAAACTTTGGAATTGTTCTTTTATTTCAACTTTATCGTGTTTTTTTCACAATATTTCTAGAAAGATTTCAGTCCATAAATCTTAATTGAAATGTACAAAAGACTCGATTATTCTAAGCAAAATCAGATTGTTAAATATCATGCGTGTTAGAAGGCCAAAGCTACCGACTTTTAATTTCCTTCTTAATTTGATTGACCCGCTGTGACTTGAATCAAAATAGTCTAAGATAAAACTTAATTTATTTCAATCACCATCGACAACAAATTATTTGAGGTATGCGAAGTTTTTACGAAAGCACTCGGTATAAATTCAAGGCCCATCCTGTTTTCAATTAAAATGCTCGGCTAAACGTGAAGGAATCCGATTCGTTGAAAGTTGCGCGTGGTGTACGCGTTATTTCACAATCAGAATTCGGTAATCTTTTGTAACAGCAAAAAATAGAAAGGCCAAGATTACCGCCGTCCAGAACAACTCGGCTGATTGGAGAATGGGAATTTGTTTATTTTCCGAAAAAAAAACTAGGGAAGTTTTTGTTTAACATTTTATCAATTTCCGCCATGACCTTGACACTATACCGCGTTTTCACGTTTCCATAATTAGAAAATTTTACAAGTCATTAAAAGTGGTGGTTTCGGAAACTGGCTCCATTCCATTTTCCTGCCCCATTTCGCTCACACATCCAAAAAATGAAATAAATGTTGTTTGCTCGGTTAGTTTTATCTTAATTTGATTAATTACAATTAAGTCTTGAACGCCAAACAAACTATGTTGTGCATGAACTTCAGATTGTTCGAACAAGGGTTTGTAATGACATGTTTACCAAAAAAATAAGATAATAAATCAACAGCTTGTTTGAATAGGCAGCCACTCTAACAGCGGATATAAAAGGTATATTTAATTCAGCTTTGAACCTAAACTAAATCACTTTGAAAAACAATTAATCATTTTTATAGAGGTTTGCTTTTTCCAAACACAGACAAAGAGTCACTGTGCAAATATTCGACATAAAATCAGAAATAATTCTAACTTATTTCTAATTTACATTGACTTATTCGAGTTTTAGTTTGACATCAAGACGCTATTAGATTTTTCAACGGGGATTTCCGTGTTCAGACAGCGGTTAAAACGCTTTTAAGATTTTGCACAATGAAGTACTTTGGAGGGAAAAGGCCGAATCAAATACCAACGTAATTGTAAATCTTATGAATCCGTTGACGTCATAAATTTTTGCATATAAAGCAAGCTGCCCAAATCATATTCTTCAGAAGCCGAACGGCGAGTTCAGTGTGCACAGAGAACTGACCGAGCGAGCAAAGAAATCATTGCCATTCAAGTTTTAAAACCAAGCGAATAACTAAAGGTGAGCGAAATATTTCAAAAGTAACGAAACGGTGCATGTCTATTATGTGATCGTCAACTCATTTTTACATAAAACTGTTTAGCGTGAGGGTAAAGGGAAACCCATGTTGTCCAGCCGAAAAAACATGCGGTTTACTTTATAAGTCTTTAAAACACTTAGAACTCAGTCATTGCTCTTTAGTTATTGTATTATATGTCAGCTCAAAGGAACCCAAAGTATTGCAAATGCGTATGAATCTGTACAATATCAGAATATCTTTAGCGTGTTATACAAACTAAACCCAGTTCAAATCAGTGGGGGAAAAATAGGTAGAAAAACTAACTACAAAAAAGTTTACTTCTACAGAAATAACTTTTGGCTTATGGCATTCCAAAAATGCGAAACAATTTGGCAAGAAATAAAATATATGTTTTATCTCTTGTTAATCTAAAAGTTCTGGGGTCACGACCTTGGAGTCGTCTATATATAAACTATATCTAGCCATTTTTAGACTTAGATGAAGTGGTTCAAGTGTTCTTAAACATAAACAAAGCTATTAAGTTTCTTTGGTTGTAAACAGAACAAGTTGAAAGGAATTCGGAAAGTTTGATGTTGTTTCTGTTCATATAATTATTTGTTATAGTGTTGCTGTTTAGTGTTTTCGTGTCAATATCACAACCCTTGTGTATCATTTTATGATGTTGTACTAGAGATGCCGAACTTTATTTGTTTAACGATATTTTACAATATCATTAGTTGAATCATATCATACATTTGTTGGCGGTTTTCCCTTGAGAGCTGGAATATAGTTACTTAAAATTAAAGTTAAAGGAACTAGAACGAAGAAATGAAAACATGAAAATGAAAAATGAGTGCAATGAAAAATATTAATAAAAGTTTGAAACGAGTAAAAGGCTACAGCTGCCGTTTCTACCCTTAATGCGCTTGTAGCTCAACCGGTTATTTCCACGATTCATTCTAAAACACAGAGTATAGCAGAATCCATTAACATAGGACGCAGTATTTCTGAAAGTCGCACTTGCTAACACTACTAGATTAGAGACATTAAAAACATAAATTAATCTGAAAAATATCTTGAAACTAGGAAACAAAGCACAATAGCAGGAGACCAAAGTTCTCATAGTTAAATTGTTTTAATTTTTTCAATTATCGCACCAATTTCTTAATATCGGCTTAACTTAACAACTAAGTTAATTGTTTTATTTCTTTATACAGGTCATCGAGGTGAAAAATTTTCCGTCTGAAGATGAAATTTCTTGCTTTTCTTCTACTATGTTTGTTCGTGCTTTTGGCAGAGTTAGCAAAAGAATCGGCTGCAAAACCGAGCAACTTGGGTGACTACGACATCGATGATATAAAGTTTGGAGGGGGAGATCACGAAGATCAATCCAGCAGCAACCTACAAAGAAAATTTGAACAAGCTCTCAAGATAATAAGATTAGGAAAACTGCTCCTTAAACAAAGTGAAGAAAATACTCTTTTATCAAGAAGAAATAAAGCTGGAAGCAAACTAGAGGAAAATAATAAAGGAAAACTGTTGAAGAAGCTATTTCGAAATCAACATTTTGCTGCTAAACGTGTTGCCGATAGATGTAGGTGCCGCACTGGGCCATTCAATTGCGATATACACACTGATTGTGATAATTAATCATAATTGAGAACAAAATACGGAGAATTTGAACAGGTAAGCTGACAATAACTATAAAGCTAGTTATAAGTTTGAAATCGGATTGGCTGTTTATGGACTGAAAATACCTCTTAGAAACCCCTAGCCACTGAACAGAAAGTTTACAAAAACTTCTATTGGGTAATTCGTAATTTGGCAACCCCACTTTGTAGGGACCTGGGAAAGCTGTTGAGATAACACTAGGATGGATACCGTAGGAACGTGGTTAAAAGTTTGTAGCATTTGCCTCATGATCAAAAAACGAAGAAAAAGATTTCCATTTGGAACGTTACAATAAAATAGGTGCATTCCTGTGTTGTGGTCGGATCCCTGTTTTAAGGATTAATGATGAGATAATTATGGTCTAAGTTGGAGCAATTAAAAATTAGAAAAAGCAATCAGTGATATTGTTCTGGAATTTCAGAAGGATATGGTAGCTAGTTTTTGTAAATACAATGTTTGTCACGACATCTTAATGATGAATGAAGTTCGGGAAGGAATACATTTTGCAGCATGTCGTTGGAAAACAGATTTGAGAAAGTTTCGGTAATAAAAGTTGCGCATAAAGAGCGGTGTGCACAGAAACATACCGAAATGGCAATTTATGTAAGTTAATCAAGTGGTGGGGAAGATGTAAGGAGAACATGGGGGAGACGGACGATATGGATAGGGGACTGAGGGGTGATTTCATTGAGCTCCCTCATTTCTTAAGAGTGAGTACTTCTCTATATAAGATTGCTATAAGCAAGTTTAGCTGAACGCTAAAGCAAAGGAAACGAATAGCCAGGTGGAATATCATTTAAAATAAGTTTATTTCGCTCCTCAACAACTTGGTACCTTTGGTAGTATATTTTGTCTCGAGCACTCTCAGATTTTGGGGTCGTGTAATTATTTTTGTTGTCCTTGCTACTTATACTACTTTTCATTTTGCATAGCTCACTCTTTGAGTATGCAAAACAAAACGTATTTGTGTATATGATCTTCAGTCTTAATATCTACTCTGAGCTTCACTGATGAGTCCTAGACTATGCAGAAAGTGATTTTTTCTTAGATTCTTAGATGTACAAACTCAGGCTAGACTTTTTAATATCACAGGTGACTTAGCTAACAGGAAAAAAATTGAATTTCTTCCTCAGCAACAACAAGATGGAACACAAATGGATCGTTGGAAGAAGAAATCGTGTCTTGAAACTTCGCATGGAGAAAGAAAAACACTTATCTCTGTTTGCGAAGTGAGCGGGTGTAAATTGTCAAAGCCAAAGAGCGACTAGGTTTATTGAATTTTAATTAATGCTGCAGTATGTTGTTCGTTACTCCAGCTTATTTATTTATTTTAGCTTAATTACTGCGCACTTTTATTAAATAAATTAAACAAGCAAACCTTACTTTTCCCTTGTCGTGTTTCATAAATTACTTAGTTTGTTAAAACAACAGAAAACTGCAGGAAACAAAATTTCCCTTTAACCGCAAACAGTCTTTCAATCGAGATCAATCTCGAGGCCGGGCATATAAAAGTATAAGTAATTGCAAAAGTGGTTGCCCATTTCTTAGTGTTTTGGAGAACAGATGTCCTTTACGAAGAACACGTGTTGATCATAGGGCCAAAAAAGTATGATGGAACGCAGCTGAACGCACGAAAATTGTGTTTTCTGAAAGGAAACTGATATTAGTTCTGTGAGCAAGGACACACCAAATATTTCATCATATTTTGGTGATGACAACATTAAATGTTTCAATTCCCGACACATACTCCAAGTCACTTGAGACAAGTCTCATTAAAGATGGTATGCAAGAACAAAAGAAGCATAGAAGCAGCTCTCAAGGCAAAGGACTTTAAAATTGCAGGTACAAAAATAAGAGTTATTATTGACGTAATGACATTCTTAAAACATTTGATTGCAAAGATAAATAAGAACAATTGAAATCGGCAGTTTTTACTGTGTTCACTGTGGCTTTCGTTGGCAGCTTGTTGATGCTCATGTTGCAATTTTTAATCAACTCTTTAAACGCCAAGATTCTAAATATCAAAGATAAAAGTTGTCAACGTTTGAATTTGTTGAAAGCTTGAACACTCGCAAAGCAAAACAAAGGTCACTGTTTGAACTTTGCTGCAAATTTATTCCGAGCTTGCAGTCTACAGAGCTGAAAATATGCAAAGTAAAACACTTGCTTCTCCTAACACATTAAACACATATCTGCCATGCAAGATGTTAATAGAGGACCGACGCTTTATGGGGTAAGCAATACAGGGCCAGAACTGGAATCACGGAGAAACATACGAGTTATTTCAAGATTCCCTGAGTTTTGCATGACATTTAACATGTTTAGAACAAAGTCGCGTTCATTGCAAAATCATACAGTCAGTAGGCGTTATTTAGAATGTGAAACACGGAATACCAGCCGCGCTTCGGGGAACTAAAGCTAGAACTAATTATAAGAAGTGACACGTGCACGAAACTTACGCAAGGTTTGAATTCTTGCAGTAAACAAAGTGGAATGCTAGGCACGCCTCTGCTTGGAGAAAAGGAGGGGATGAGCGTTTAAGGCATGGCAACTCTGTTTGGTATTCATAATAAACAATATAAAAAACTTTTGCACTGCAAATCTGCAGCTTAACTAAATTGTGTTAAAGACTGCATAGAAAGATTAACAAAGCGCTGCTGAACTTAACTCACGTGAATCTCGTGACCATAAAATGCTTTACCATGACTTTAAGAACTAGCTGTAATAGACGTGGTGAAAGATATAAATGGACAGACTGAGATATCAAAACAAACACACAAATATCGAAGCGTTTTCATTTAGCGTGCTTTTTGGAAACATAGTGTTTTTAGCATGGGCGAAAGAAACTGTTGTCACTAGAATTTTAGAAGTCGTTTTTCGAGCTTTCGTTGATAATCAGAGACACTGGTTCTTAAGTTAAATAAATGAATTGTTTGACTTTTTGATATATCAAGTCTATTTCTCCAATTATGATGACTTTAAGCGACTCAAGGGTTATATAATGGTGTTAAATAAAATGACACATCTGATGACTTGTCATAAATCATTCCGCCACTCCATAAAAGGACTCAAACCATGACAGTTTACCTATGCCAGAAAAAAATTAAAATCTTTGATGGATATGATTGCCTCCAAATGCTCAACGAGTTCTGCATACTGATCATATTACAGAATCATCCTCTCATGAGAGAGAATATTTTTTTATTAGGTTTGACCAAATTTCCTAGTAGATGTCGATAAATAGCAGCAAACATTCATCAAATATCTTAAAGAGCAGTCGTTTTTAAGTAAATGTCAAGATTTTTAACAGCCATTTACCAAAAACAAAACTTCTATACTCTTTGTGTAAAAATTACTTCTAAAACAGACACGGCATGTTAGTTTAAAAACGGTCTTCCCTCTTGTAAACGTATTACACAACTTTTTACGCACACGGATTTTTTTCATCAAGATCGATTGCTCCACCACATTTGACTCTTTTTGCGACAATCAGGAACGATATACAGTTAAACTTACACGTGGTAGACACGACTGAAAATGATCAGGACAATCCTAACTTCCTTATTTGGACAACCAATATTTCCGTGGAAATGAAAACATTTGAGATTAATTGATATCGCGTGTAGCACGGACCAGCGGGTTGTTGCTGCAAAACCCCTCGAACTTGCTCAGTTTTAGAAAGATTATAAAAAACACTACCACGACGATGTTTAATCCTTTTAGAGAACTAGGAATGCCAATAAATTTGTTTGGTGCGTTTGGTTTACTTGCCGTTGTTGATCACATCGTCTTTGTTACTGAAATTGCCTTGTAGGAAAATGTTCTTGTAATGATTAATGTTTTATTCCGGTTTTTGCAAGGGATTTTTTTTTTTTTTGCTTTTTTAAGTTCTAACTTTTATCATATCTACTGTAGAATGTTCAATAATGTAGAAAGAAATCAAAGGGAAATACTTTTCAGAGCTTTTTCAATGTTCGAAATTGTAACAGCATTTTTTACCTCGAAAAAAGGTACTTAAAAAATCTTTTGGGACCTATCATATCATGATCTACACGTTCGGTAAGCTAAGAGATGAAACTTTGCTTAAGCAATATATTTGAAAAACTTCTCGAGTTTTAATTAAATTTCTTACCTTTATTCGCTATAATAAGGGGTCTGCTTCAACTTTCGCTTGAACTTCAGTTCCATATTTAGCACTATTTTTGTATCTACTTCCTCTTCGACTTGCATTTATATTAGCTCTTGCACTCGCATTTGCATTTACACTTGCATTTGCATTTACACTTGCATTGCATTTGCATTAGTTTACTTTCTTGTACATCTGTCAACTCCCATGGACCAGGTCTGACTGACCCTAGTCCGAGCTCAATCATCAAACCTGGTTCATTTTTACTTCTTAAAAAATCATTTCCCGATCTTAAAGCTACTTAGACCTGAATAGGTATCTACACATCTGGCAAAAATCTTCCTGATTTGCAGTTCAAAGTTTCAAAGCTACTACAAAATCAAGGCTCTCGAATTATAGATTAAAGGTCTTTAACTCGCTCTTTAAATGCGTATGGAACAACCAAAGTTCCTGTTTCTTCTAACTTAATGAAAGTGCTGTCCTTTACCCTGTCGTACACGTGCGTCATGCGTTTTCTTTTACAATATTGACCAGTACAAATTCTGTGCTAGAGTGCTTTAATCATAAAACCCAACGCAAAGAAAGGCATCCAAACAAATTACAATTAGATTTATTTTGTTGTTGAGAATATTTTAACAGTTATCTAAAAAATTTAGCATCAAGGATTTTGATCTACTTTTAAAATTCCATGACTTGAGACAGTGCGCTGATTTGGAAAATGGCATGCACTTGTTCCTTTTTGAAAAAAATAAGAAAACAACAAATTGTGCAAATTACACTTTTATGTATTTAAAAAGAAACAAAAAAAGCAATAGCACAAAAACCAGTAATCGTGGATTTTGATAACTGTTTAGTACAGTAGTCTATTCGACACCAAAATCTCATAGTCATCTCCATCAACAAAAAAGCTTTCCGATGCTGCAGCATAATTGTCGATACGATGACCATTCTTTGTGAATATGACGCTGCATTTGTCATACAACGTTATGTGAGCAGTTCTTAAAGTTAGATGAAAACATTAACTTAATGTATATTGTCTAATTGAATTAGAATAGAGAAGGGGCGCTCACATAGAACGTTTCCGCGGTGCTTCTTGGATGGGGGTTCCATTTAGCAAGATTTAATCGAAAGAGGAAGCTTATGGGGAGCTTCTTTGAGGGAAGGCGCTTAATCGAATCATAAAGATATTTATATAGCATAGGTCCTTAAGAACATTACTTTGGGTTTATTATTTGGAGTAGTCTCTAGCCTTCAAAAGTACTTTTTTCCAACAAGTGTTGCAATCGTTTGCATCGCCGTATCTTCTTTTTACTTGTCTACATGTTGCAAGTCTCTAGCGATTGTGTGTATAGCGGTTACAAGGTCAAAAGCTAGAGCAGATAATATTTTTTTGCCTTTACGAAAACCCAGAAGTGATAATGCTCCTCCTATCAGATAAAATTTGTGTTAATCTATCCTACACATTCCAGCATACTATAATCTGTCAAAGCTGGATGTTATAATTACTGACAGCGTTTTGCAGATCGAGCTTGTAGAATGCGTGTGAAAGATTTGTAATCAAAAGGTTCCTCAAACGTAGTACGTGCTTAATAAACCCTTAATTGTTGGGCGGTTAGAAGTGATTACTCCACACATTTTACTCGTTAGTTAGTGATAAGCATCTATATCGCACGAAATCTCTTTGGTCTTGGGCAGCGCACTGAAAATACTGACACGAGAATCTAATCTAAGATAGCTAATACAAGGCAACCGAAGAATGAAAATAACGTTCTTAACTCGATTTGGATGACGTCATTAGATTCCTGGACTCCTTATATAAAGAAGTCGTTTTTAAAGATAAATGCTGTGAAAAAGAAAACTAACTTCGCGGTTTCGCTTGGTGATTCTGCAAGGAAGCGTAAAGCAATCACTCACTGAACAAGAACGTTAAGGTAAGCGTTAGCTTATTTTGACTTAGTTCGTGACAACAATTGCTTTCGACTGGATCACTATACCTACACAGTCTCAATCCAAAGTTGGTAGTTGAAGCTAATAGTAGCAAACAACTTTTGCAGTTCATCTTTTAATCTACCTTTCGTTCGCTACGAGCGCATTAAAAACTTAAGCTCTTTAAAAGTAGAGCATAATAATTTTGCTGAAAATCATTAAAAATCATAATGTGTTGTACTAGCTCTACATGCTTGTGTAACTAGAGGATTCATGCTGAAAATGAGGAATGATGTAGACAAGAGAAACATTTGATATCTTTGTTGCAGCTTAGTTTATAAAAGTTTTTAGCTAAGAAATGGTTTCTTCTATGGCTCACTTGTGGTATGAAGATACACGACGTCTTTAACTATAGCATTGTTCACCTCAACTTAAACCACGAAGAATGAAATCATTGTTTCCCTTTTTTTAAATGAAGTGCCGGACGATTTCACGATACCATCAAACTCCCTCCTTACAGGTTACCTTTTCGAAAATATTATACGCGATTATTTTGATTACCCATTACCATTTACGGTATAAATTCATCAGCAAGAACTATAAACTTTAGAAACGTCTTCAAGGATAATTTTGAAAATAGATTTAAATGTTCCAAAACAGATTAAAACTGGAAAATGCAATCTTATAGCGGTAACTAAATATGTCTTCAATTATACTAGAAAATACTAAAAAAAACGTATAAAAACACAGATGGTTTCCACCAGTAAGTCGATCTTTCTCAGTATAAAGGCCTAACATAAAACATTAAAGTAATTCATTTAGTTAGAATTTGGTTATCTTGTTTAAGTCTGTAGTATGTGTTTTGCTCCACAAAATCTGCCAATTATTCTTATCGTTATCGTTATCAGTATCAGCTGATTAGCTATTTAATCTATTTCCTGTGTGCAGACTTAAAGTTCTGCTAAGCCGAGGAATATCGAAGTGAGAAATCTTACTGAGCCATTCTTAAGAAGCGGATACAAATATTTGCTAAGCCCAACTTTCTCAAGAGCTAAGTGTTTGGATTTCTTATATTGTGACCAGACCAGAGTGCTAACTCAAGTTTTTAATTTTGCAAAATGAACTTTTCAAGCCCTTTGAAGTTTGAAAAACAAATGCCAAACCTGATTGCGTTCAAACTCAAAATAATTAATCGTTTATCCAAACAATGCGACTCAACGGCGCTGCTCTTTGTTGTTGTATGTTAAAAGATAATCACACTGGAAGACACAACACTTTTCGAGAATATCTTAATTTCGTCTTTGAATAGCGTACATATATGTTTGAGTAGGCTTATACTTATGATCATTGGATAATTACGCTATCGAAAAGTACAGCTCCAGAAGCCGTTAACAATTGCTCTCTATTACTAATATAACATAAATTCACCACTAATTAGACAGATGTTTCTAGCACGTTTGTTTGCGTTCTAGACTTTAGAGATGTTGACAGCTACAGCATGAAAATAACGCGATGATTTAAAGGCCATTTTTCGTGAGAAACACGGAAGCGTTTTTTCAACGCCTAGCCCTAGGTTTGTTCAATTGCACTCGTTGTAACGATTTTTTTTCTTACTAAATTTTGATTAAAACAATTACGTACTAGGTCTACCGCTCTTAAGCTATCAAAACAACTCGTGAGTTACTGTCCTCATTCCATACAAAAGGGCATTTACCGTTATACGTTTTAAACAGTTCCTTACCGAGTGAAAGTTTGAAATTTCTGAACCCAATTAAATAGTACGGACTAGGAGAGCGCTTTTCCCTCAGATAAGCTAACACACCTTTTTCGCGTGCAAAAAGGCGGAAATGTTGGATCAAAAGTCGACGTTGTAGTAAAACATCTGTACAGTTGTATACAAGACCGATAGTTGCTCTAAAATAAAATGCGTGATTTTGTTCTATCTTTTAACTTTCTCGCAACAAATTCGCTCCCCTGTATTTGGAAAAGATATCATGTTCTAAAATTCCTTCGTATTTATGATGTATTCAGTAAGTAATGCGTTAGGTGGGAGTTATTGATTCTATAGCTTGGACACAACAGCCGAATTGATTGATCTTAAACTTAAAGGGTCCAGTTTAACTGTTAGTCTCGTGTACAACTCGTGTGCGCCTCATAACTCTAACAATGTTGTACCAAGTGAGCTCAATACTTAACATTTACAACAGTACAGACATACAGACAGACAGACTAAACACCATATTTACTTTAGGAAATGCTTTTGAACTTAAACAATGGCGTGCTCCCATTTAGTTTAGGCTTGGCCATGCATTGTTTACGATTTCTCTTGTTTGCCGCGCATGTCATGCATAAACGCTCGCTCCTTATATTTAAAAACAAATGGAATATCACTATAGCCCGCAAAGGACAGGACGAAAGATGCCAGAGCTAAACAGCGTTACTAAGTAGAGAGTGAGGTTAATATATCCGTATTATTTCAAAACTGTTTTATGGAAAATAAGACAAGTGTAGTATAAAACAGCAATACGTTTAACTTTTTTTCTGTTTTATACAGATTTTCCAGTCGTAGCGGAAAGAGATCGACTTCCATTGCAAGAATTATGAAGCAAAGAAGGTTCCTACGCACCATTTTCACGCTTGCTGTTTTTGTTGCGGTTATCATTTCATCGACCGCAGCTGTTGATTTCAACGATGAATTAAAAAATCTCTTCGACACTAATGGAAAAGTCAAGAAAACTCTTCTGGAAGGAGCGCAGGCAAAGAAAGATGACTTATCTTCAAAACTGATGTTTCTGGGGAAATTGCTCATGGATATGAGCCGAGAAGAGGACACGTTGAAGAAGAGGGAGCAAATTGCCATCGAGAAAGAAGAAACTGAATTGGAGAAACTTGCCAATGACATCAACAGGGGAAAGTTAGCGCTTCCAATGAAGATGAACACCTTAAAACGGGATGGCTTGCTGTCTATCAGGCGTGATGCGGCTCAGTGTCGCGGCAGGTGTAGGTTCCCGGATTTCAATTTAAGTTGTGCTCTCTCTTGCATGAAGGTAATTCATAAAACTTTAAATCTTCAATAGTTCAATGAACGCCTAGGGTGTCAAAAAAGACTTTTCTATTTTTCATGGGGAGGGGGAGTCACAATTTCAAAAGAGACTTTACAACCGACTAAAAGATAAGTTTGCAATGGCTCAAGGACAAGTATTTGCTCCTAAAGTACTTACTTTAGATTTGCACCCAGCGTTGCGCGCAGCGGGAAATTGGCACACAGTAAACACCCGCACAAAAGAACAAATGTTTCGGGGGTTCAGACTGATCTTGTTCTTGTTTGTCGGATGTTTCCTGCAAAATCAGCGTGAGAGCACTTTTAAGGTGTTCTCAAAACTTCATCTAAAAATTAAACTAAAGAAGCCAGAGGGTAACATTTATTTGGTTACAAAAACATTGTACCCTGAAAATTTCCATAACTGCAGTGAAACAACCTGTGCTATGTTCTTTGAAGTTTTTAAAAACAAACATCTAACTCAGCAACTCAACTTTGAAGTATCTTTATGGTTTGATATAAGTTTTGCTTCAGCGTAAAGCTCCATAGGAAAATCACTCTAATTCATTAACACTTTTAGTTGAATAATCTTTTTTACTTTTCTCAGCAGGTGCAAGACAGCTCCAAAAGATCAAAATTGAAAGTCCTGTTGGAGAAAATCAAAAGATTACGATAAAACTTCAGTTTGCATGATTAACTACAACTTGCTCTATACTGCTTGGGTTATTAAATTATCAAGGGCGATTTGTAACTAAGACTTTAGAAAACACCTACCGCTCAAAAACTAAGGACATTTGTACTTAATATCTTCTCGGAGTTTGCCGTGAAGGTTAAGATAGCATTTTATTCGGCAGAAACCTAATTCAGTAATTGAAAAAATCAATATCCAATTTCATTAACTTGAAATGAAGAATCCCATTTGTAGCTGAGAAATGATGTTAATTGTTTTAATGAAATCTGTCTTATGAATAAAGGTGATTAAGGTTCTTTGCGTAAATCTCCTTGTTACTTTGTTAGTCTGTTGCTTTCCTCAGCGATTACATAGTTCTACAGTAAACGTTGAGATAATCTTGGGTGTGATCGGAGTTACCAAGGAAAGGAAAAAATATCCTTTGTAACTATAACCATGATCAAACTGCAGTAATATAGAAGAAGCATAACTAGCATTGTGTGCGAGGCTCTCAACTTAGAATTTGTTCTTTTACTCTTGATGACTGTGGAAAACTTGAAGACCTCTGTGTCGATGACATCATCCTGTTAGCCATTTTATCATTGGTACTTTTAAGGTTTTAAGGGCTTTTCCAACACTTAGAACTATTCGACTGTAAATAGATAAAAACGCTTACCTAACTATTTTAAGTTCGTGAAATAAGCTTTCAAAGTACACTTTTTTTTATTAAGAACCAGTAAAATTTTGCCCAGACTCAATGTTCTTATTTTTTTAAAATTTGAGGCTCAACTTGTTCTTATTTTGTTCTTAACTGCAATATATTCTTTTATGGTTGTAAAACATTTACAATTTCGAAATACATGTAAAATTTGTTTTTTTTTTACAGCAGATGACAGTACATGTAGTTGTTACAGTTGGAGTGTACTTGTATTAGAATAATAAGTAACGAAATTATTTAATGTGTGATGCTCTTTGTGATGATTGCTTGCCAGGCTCATTTTGCTATTTTTTTCTTTTTACGCTCAATTTGCTATATTTTTCTTTTTTTAATTTTTTTTTTTAATTTTCATTTCAGCCTCAAATTAATCTTAATTTGTTCTTATTTTTCGGGCGATTTGAGCCTCACTGTTCTCAATAAGTGTGTTCTTATTTTTTAAAAAAAGTGTAGTGCATTCAGTGCGAACAAAATTTGAAACATATACGACGAAGTTTTATGACGTCGCATGGTTGAAAGGACTCCAAGCTGCTTTATATACAAGCAATCACAGCAAACTAGTGAGTTTTTTTCTCAACTAACGGCCACCAGCCATACAAACAGTTCACCATGATCATATGAAATTGACCGGGAAAGTGAGTTTAATCTCCTGGCTTTCAAATCCCCACACATATATAATGAGATTGAAACGTTTTCGCAGCTTTGACGCTGAAAGATATATATAGGCATTTTGTCTTCGTAAACTCTCCGCAAAATTCATTACAGATAACGATGTCTAAGCGGACATTAAACAAGTCAAACTTTAATTTTAGAAATTTAAAACTAGTTTGAAGACTCCGCTTCAGTAGTACTTTAACCAACAAAAACCTTTAAGTGAAAAGTTTTCGTTTGATTCCGGCTCGTTTGAGTTAATTCCTGAACATGCTACTGATTTATCAGCAATGAAATGCTTCAAAGAT
>JAOBRD020493312.1:0-17395 GCA_027575215.2 Hydrozoanthus sils | reverse complement strand
AGCTCATTTTTGTTTTCATTGCTATTACTGTAACGTACATTGGTCTGATTGGGAGTGCACCTTGGTTAAGGTTATACCCTGTTGTGCACTCCCTAGTTGTGCCTTTAATTTTTTTATCGATTGTGTTAGCTATAGTGTTGAGGATTTTTTTATTTTAATAACTGTAATCTTGCACAACTGAAATAAAGTATATATATAAACAGAAAAAGATATAAAGAAGTTTGCTTCTGTAGGTCGTTCTCGTAGTCATAAGGACTTCAAAACTGAGCTTTTCACGTTGTAATTTTCAAAACGACGCCGTGCAGGTGGACAGCACGGTGCATTCCAACATTCAGTTAATGTGATCACCAGGTATTGTTCTCTGCCATAGTTGTCGTCGTCGCGTCCTCTCTTCTTAAGATCTCGTTAAAATTTTCGGAAAGTAAATCGTCAAAGAAAACACCAAAATATACAAAGACACGGCTGCTATACTAGACGTTCACTCGATCATCTTTGCTATCTTGTTTCAACCCATGACGTAGAGCAACGGTAAGTTGATTAGGTCAGAAAGCATAAACAAGTTCTATAAGTTTTGGAGCGAATTTTTCCCGCCAGGCAGTGAATAAAATAAACCTTTTTCGTGTAGGCGCAGTCACGTGCCCATATTCACAATTTCAGCGTGGAGGAACTGAATTTTTAAATGAAACACAAGTCAACAACTAAGTGTTGAACAACACCTCGAAACACCTTTTCTCGCTGGAATTTGTAAATACTTCACTTCAAATCGAGACTACGGTTGTGCACGTACGCCAACAATCTATGTTTGCCAGCGGTAGCTTGTAGGTCTTGTAGCTTGAATAATACAGACCTTATGCACATAAATATTATTTTGTATAACTTTACATCCCGGCTTTACATTCAGGTTAACCAAACTAGCCTCGTTTTGCGTAACATATTGAACTGAGTTTAACTCAAGAACGAGGCTAGTTGCACTAAACAAAAGAAAGTTTAAATCACTGGCATTTATGCATCTATAGGATCTAAAACAGTTGTGTTGCGTGTTGTCTCATTCGACACTCTTCAAGCTCAGTGAAAGAGGATCAGTGCGGAACGATGAGTTATATATTTCATCGACCATTTAAAGCTGTTTCCTAACTCAAGGTCAGTTCGGTGCTAAAGGAGAAAGGACAATGACTTGAGCTTACCTTTTAATATCTGTCACCAGTCTGTTCTTCTCCTGAACGACACGTTTATGATGCATTCTATGAAAGTCCCTTTCTTTTCTCAACCGGACAAACGTCTGCCTTGCTTTTCTGAAATTGAGACAAAAGTTAGAACGAGCAACTTTAATGGAGTGGTAATTAGAAATGATAACATTAAATAGCACATGACACGAAAGATTTTGTTATCTCTGTGAATTGACCTTTTGTCAAAATCTTTAATGGTTCTCGAGATATTAACATTTAAATGTTTTTAACTGATGACGTCACATTGTTGGCTGGCAACTTTTCAATTTTTTGAAATCTGCTGCAAATCCATAACCCTTGGGTGAATTTTCTCCAAACTTGGACTGGTGTTGTAACATGAGGTTTTCTTCAGAATATTAACAATATTTCATCATCATGACAACAAACTAAGTACCAGGCCCAATTTGTACAAAAAAAAATTCTGTTATTTCAAGAACTTTCACTGAGACAATTAAACCAAATCTTTGTTTTTTCTTTTACATGGTAAGAAGAATAGAAATTGTGTTGTAATATGTTGCACAACTTCTGGATTAACGAAAAAAACCTCATTAATTTGCAAATTCTCATCTGGGGCCTGGAACCCGGTTTGTTGCTATGACAACAAAAATCAATAACTATTCTGAAGAAAACCTCCAGATACATTATCAACCCAAGTTTGGTTAAAATTCATCAATAGGTTATCGATTTACAGCAGATTTAAAAAAATTGAAAAGTTGCCTGCCAACAATGTGATGTCATCAGTTGAAAACATTAAAATGTTAATATCTCCAGAACCATACAAGATTTTAACAAAATCTTTTCACCACTATTCCTCATCTAGCAAGGTCTATTCGAAGAGATAAAATTTTTTATGCCATATGCTCTTAAGGAAAAGATGACGAGCAATTTCAGAATAGCATATAAAGTTGGCTAGATCAATTTGTTCTTACTCCGCAGCCTCCTTGAAGCGATCTACTTCTTGGTGCAAGTGCTTCACTAAGTCATCCAGTTCTTGGTTCCTGTGGATGATCATGTATTAGAAAACAATATAAAAAATAAATTGATAAAATATATCAACAGTAACGATATCAATACCAATGAAAAAGAAATCAATAATAACAAAAACAACAATAATCGCTTTCTTATCATTCTTTTACTCGTCGAAGACTGCAGTTTGGGCAGTCAAAAGCTCGTATATTTTTAATCATTTTACTCAGAGATCATTTTCAAATTTATAACTATGTTTCACCTTGGTTGTGGCCTCTCAATATTTTCAACAATAGATAATTAAAAATAATAATGATGATAATAATAATAATAATTTTACTGATAAGTATATACAGTCATGATAATAGCAGGGTTTTGGGTAAACGCTGTGTAATTAAAGTATGATCAATTATAAGTTAAGGGCTTTATGATTTACTTCTCTGAGCTACCAAATAATTGGTAAGGCCTTTGAGGGCCTATGGCTTAAAGGCTGAGAGCAGACTGATGCCATAACATAAACACTTGTGCAAACCAGACAGGCTATCAGTGAGAGAAACTCAATTTTTAATATGCCAGTACAAACTTTACATGGAAATAATTTTACAAATTCAGTGTGAACAAATCTGTTTGTCAACAATCAAATGCAAATGTACATACCTGACATAAGCATCTGGCACCAGACGGGTGTCCTCTTCATTCAACTGGCCCTTTTGCAGTAACTCATACCTGCAGTTGTATAACAATAATTATAGCAAATCAAACTGACATACAGTGTGGGTAGCCCTGCAAGCGGACTCCCCTTAAGCATTGGGGAGTAAGTTGAGAGGGGAATAGGCAGATGGAGGGAAAAGGAGAGAACAGGGGGGGGCAAATGGCCCACACAATAGTTCCTGATTTCATATGGCATATCAAGTTCTGTTCAAATTAATTTTTTTTTTAAGTTATTCAATTAATTCATGGTTGGAGATAGCACTATAATTATCCCCAAAAGAAGGGTGAATAATATAGTGATTGAAATGTAGAGAACTATACAAGGGTCAAGTTAAATTTCACAGCTTGGCACTGACCCTTTGAGCTCATGCAATCTTTGCACTTCCTACAAAAACCACTTGTATGAACTATTCTCAAGATGAAGCTGAAATCTTGTGATTATTTGTAAATACTAAAGTTATGTGCTGCATGCTTAACTAAACACAAACCATTCAGTTTGAAAGCAATCTAGTGTCCTTGTCATGCCCATCTTGACAAGAAAATTCCTCACAAAATCTTCTACAACTTCAGGTCTCTATAAAATAAATAACATCACCACTGATGGTTAGCAAATTTATAATTGTTGTGTGTCTGTTGTGTTATGGATGCATGCAGGATGTTGGGAGAGCATGCATTATCAAGCAAAGCCTTTGTAAAGTTAGCACAAGACAAACCATAAAATTTTGCTAGTAATGTTCTCTAAATCAATTTATATATATTAATCAAAACATAATAATTATACAAACAGCATGCTTTCCATAACAATGTGGATGTAAATTATACAGTTGGTTAAGTGATAACAAGATCTATAGCCCAAGGAATCAAAGCAAAAAAAACAGAGTAGCTAAGAGAGACATTGATTTGAGTGGGAATATCAAAAAATTATTTTAACAACAGGGTGTTTTGACAGGTCTAACAGCTAGTTAATAAAAGAAATCCATGATCTTGTGAATAAAATTATCAGTTTGCAAATTTAAGTCATACATTTAGATCAATCAAGAGGCCAAAACAACCTTCAATCTGAGTATTAAGATCAAGCAAAAAGATAAACATCATTGTTGAATTGATATATACATACAATAACCCCAAGGGCAACCATATATTTTAGTGACGCGAAACTTTAATTTTACTAATATTTGTAAAATTAATATATTTAATATAATCATAATACTAATAAATATACTTACTAAATAAATTTAATATGTCATCTGTTTGAGGGGAATAATTTATGATCCATCTACTGTGCGTTAAAATTGGCTTCCCTCCTAAGATATATAGCCTCACTTTTGTTCTTTTGAAAGTATATACAAGCTAGGCCATTCTTTGCACGGTCAAAAGGATATTAAAGTCACCACCATTTATGAAAAAGGCCTATAATCATTTAAATAACAACTACACATAATTCATCTCCACCTTTCTTTTTGATATTTGCCCCAGGGGAGGGGGGGGTACTTTGAGGTCAAATGGGTAGGGATGACCATTGGAAAAGTCCCCAAAGTACCCTAAAAACTACCAAGGGGTAAAAACTTTCGACCCTAAAAAATACCTCTCAGTTTTAAAATTACCCTAAAAAATACCAATTGAAAGCTGAAAATTTTCCCTGGGTAGCTAAGTCAGCACTAAGTTCCCTTGTGTTGCACTGAATGTCATATGCAGTAAACTAATAAAGGAGTGCAATGGGACATTCGCCAAAGGACTTTTGCCTTAACTTCCTATAAGTATGCACATTTGCTAAAATGCGGGACTGCAAGCAGTCTAATAGCTTCACATTTTTCAATCCTAAAAAGTACCAGGCTCTTGGCTTAACACAGGATTTCTTTTAACAACCCCTAAAATACCAGACCGGCAATTTGAACCCCTAAAAAGTATGTTGGTCATACCTACAATCCCAGGATATTTGACGCCAGGATATTTGACGCCAGGATATTTGACGCCAGGATATTTGACGCCAGGATATTTGACCCCCTTCTAATCAAATACTAAATATAAAAAGTAGAGTATTCATTCCATATTGAGGTTTGTTAAAGAGTTGTTGAAGTCTTTCCAAGACTTTCGTTTTACTGTATGCAGTGTATAAATAATATAATATGATGCAGAAACTAGAAGTGTCTTGATACTTACTGTTGTAACTGAAGCAGTGAGAGGACCAGTTTTTTGCTGCAAGAAAAAACATTATGAACATTAATATATAAATCATACAAATACACTGCAACTCTCTCATTCAAGCTTTGTACACTTCATCTTGCAGCGAGTTCAAAATATAGAATTTTTTCGCTCTAGACATGTCTTAAAAATAAGTTACACAACAACTGAAAATTTATCTTTGGCATCACTGATCAATAAAAGAAAAAAGTATTCCATGCATGCATACATTAAATCATTTGGGGGGCCCATGTAGGGTTCCTTACAGTTTTGCCCTTATCAATACAGGGTTCCTAAAAAGTTGTGCTTATAAAATAATGCAGAATGCACCCACATTAGTTTTTCACTTCAACCATGGCTGTAAACAATATTTTTTAATACCTTAAGGATGCTATCTTCATCTCTCTCCTGAATGGTTTTAACTGCTGTCTCCAAGTCCTCATCAGTCTCTAAAAAGTTAATTGCATAATAATATAATTAAAATAAGAGTTGATGAATAAATCAACCTGCAGAAAGGTAAAACATGGTTTTATATAATAGCTTGTACAGTACAATATGTAGGGATATGCAGACACACAATGCTATACTTTTAACTTGTGTTTCTTATAACTATATATATAAATCTGGACCAAATTGTTTGAAAACTGACTAGCCCTAACCCATTGTTAACCTTGACAACCAAATAAAGGTGCAATTTGCTAAAACATGATCTTGTATATATGCAGGGGTTTGACGTCTCAGGTTGGACATCGGATGCAATGTCTGGTTGCTTGAATTTTTATGTCCAGTAGTTCATGAAATTGTCAGTTTTGATGATGCAAACTCCAACAGTGATAAAGACTAAGCCTTTGGATCCAATATAGGTGATCTCTGTTCTCTAGTGATATAGAATTCTTGCACACTTTCTGATTGAACCTCCTTTGGAATCAACTAAAAAATGAACAAATGCAAACTAGTAATTATAAGAGCCAAATCTGTCAAATATTTATTTTTTCGTAACCATTTTTTAGCTCCTCAAAAGACCTTAGTTAGCTTCCCAGTTAACCAGTAATTTTGGCCTAGGGAATGCAAAAAATCTGCATTATAGAGAGTCCAGTTTTACAAATTTCCTGGAAAAGGAGGGGAGGGGGATTACTCACCTGTTACTGAGAAATCATCTTCAAATGGGACCTTAAATCAAGTAGAAAATGAAATTGTTTGTGTTAGTTCTGACTATATCATAACTGCTTACTGTCAGGAGTCCAAATAGAGGAGGATGCCATAGAGCTAATGAGCACCATTTGTTTGGCTCTTAGGAGCCCTGTAGCCCAAATTAGTTTTGGTCTAGTGTAGTCCCAAATAAATCAAATTAATTGGGCTCAATCTGCAAGCCATACACCTCACTGATGAATATTTACAACAGAATTCCCAATAACTCAGTTGTGACCCTAGCTTGTCATTCACCACTTAATCACTTCTTTAAAAGCAACATTTTGTATGTATTGAAATTTGAGCACAACATAACAGATTCAATTCCATATAAATAGCATTGCATGGAATCGAATGACATGGCCAGAAACTTGATCGACATAAAAAGGCAATGCAACAGAAATTTCATGGCAAAACTGATTACTGGATCTATTTATATAGGTGTATAAAGACAACATTGACTGGACAGATTCCTATATGAAAACAGCTAGTGCTCAACATCGAGGATGTATCATACTACTGGTACGTACTGTGTGTATGTATTTTGCAGCTGTTATTTTAAAGTGCATATGAAGTGAAAAATATTATTGCTTCAATGGTTAGACCTTGCTAAATGAGCAATAGCAGTGAAGAAACTTTTTTGAAATCTTTTATGTATCATGGGATATTAACACTTAAAGTTTTCAGCTGATGATAGCCAGCATAGCTTGGCGTTCTAGTCATTTTCGAAGGCGAAAACAACAAGCGGTGAAGCCGCGAAAACAAACGATGAAGAGTAAAGCAATGAGCGAGTCAGTGAAGCGTAGCAAGCCGCGAGCGAAGAGAACGCCAGCCTCCAACCCCTGGTCTCACGGGAGAAACATTTGAATTCTGCGGCCGTCAGATGCCACAAAATACCATTGGCTGAAAACACTAATTTAAAAAAACTCATCGTCTCATTGGTTGAAACAGTATAATTTATTCAAAATTTACCCAGCAAGGTGGTCTCATCAAGATCGACAGTGTTGAGTGATAGAAATGGAATGATGGAGCAAGAAAGTTCGCAGTCTTGATTTTAACTTGAATTGGCAGTGAAGGAGTTGTACACGGAAATGATGTGATAGCAGTCTTACCCACTAAAAGTAGAACCTATCAAGCGTTCACATGACTAAAGGCAGCAGAAATGGCCGATGGCTTCACTATGTTAGTTATTTCGCCGTTGAAAAGTATGATTGAAGATCAACTTGCTGATGTTTGTTGTTTCTTCGATGGCTTCATTACAACTAGCAGAACTTAAGAGTAACCGCAAATTCAAATAATACTAGCTTCTGCAGAAAAAACACTCCAAAAGAAGTTTGTCGATGTGTTCCTGTGCATATTTTCCTGGTGCACGAGTGGCAAGCTCTGTTCGAGCATTCAGGCGACTTTGACAGGTTTACGTAAATACTCCAATGGCACTACAAATCTCAGCCAACACCAAGCCAAGACATTCCTTTCTTTTAGACAGCTCGGAAATATTTTCCGTCGAGCATTTACTTTCTCCAATCTGAACTTTTAAAAAAACAACTGCAAATCCTACAAAAATTGTTAACAGTTTGTTCCTTTGGTTTTCTTCCGCGCTATACTTTTTTCTTTGGAGCCATCGCTCACTGATTTCAATGCTGATTTTTTTCCCCCAGTATTTTGTTGTTTCAATCAGTTTTTGCTCTACGTGAGTTTGACAGCTGTCAGGACTTGTCATTTTCACTTCCGATTTTAACACCCTTTCACTTTCACTCAGTACTAATTATTCTGTTTAAGTAAACTAACTGCGGATAATTACATGCAAATATTTCTTCCATAAAAAAGGGGGGTTGGAGGCTGGCGTTCTGCTCTCGTTCTCTCTTCCCATTCCCTCTGCGACCCACTTTTTTGGCGCTTGCTGTTTTTGCCATCGAGAATGACTAGAATGCCAAGCTACGCTGGCTAAGCTGATGACGTCATGAGTGGTTCAGACAAATTTGCATTTTTTTAAAAATCTGCTGCCAATCCATAGCCTTTGGATGTATTTGAGCCAAACTTGGACTGATCATCTCTCTACCTCGAGATACATCATCAGCCTAATTCTGGCTTAAATACATCAAAAGGTTATGGATTGGCAGCAAATTTTTATAAAATGCAAATTTGTTGGAACCACTCATGATTTCATCAGTTGAAAACTCTAACTGTTAATATCTCAAGACACATAAAAGTTTTTCTTCACCGCTATTGCTTATTTAGCAAGGTCTGTTCACTGAAGTACGTAATAAAATTTTTCACTTCAAATGCACTTTAACTCGTTTTTACAGAAGTCAAATCCGAAGCTCTAAGCCAAAACTTACAGCTCTGGATCTCCAATGACTTCTGTCTGGGGCCTCAAAGTGCTTTGGGAACCAATTTTATAGCTGTGTATAGGTCAGCAAAGCTAAGCCTACTGTGAGTGTGCGACTGAATTGTGAGGGAATTAATATTTGCGGTAAGTCGAGTCGAGCCTTCGATAGCATACTCACCTCTTCATATGCAAACTCGTCATCGCTGTCATCTGCAATTGCAATTTCTATTTTCGCGATTAAGGAAATCTAAGTCAAAACAATAACTGTCTAGTTCTGTTAAACTTCTAACTGTGACCCATAGCTAGCTATTCTAACCAGTACAGGGCATGCTATCTGATGTTTAATCTCTGAGCTACCAAGCATATATTATAATTCTAAAGAAAGATTGACCAATGAAAGGTTAAGTAATGATTCTAGAAATACATAAAATAAAAATCTCTTATGAAAGAAAAAGGGATACGCTCCAAATAATAAGCTCCTTCTTCTTCCGCGGACGCCATGTTTACCAACCTCTCGGTTGCCATGAAAATTCCTCACTCATCGCGACCACGACACGTATGTTCAGCGGTTTTCCAAAATCCACAATACATTGCAAGCCTTCTGAAGATGGTGGGAAAATTGGATAGATTTTGGTTGTTATATGTGTCTTTTTGTAACTTAACAACTTAAAGTAACAATATTCTTTCTCATTATGCAAAGTATGAAAACTTTTAGTTTCTTTGCCACGGCTGGTAGAGGGACAGAAAAGTTTGTTGAAGCCGAAGTTGTTGAGAAATTTCAAACAGCATCCGAAGTGGATCGTATCGAAGGAAAAGTATTCTTTTGCTTAGACGCCACAGAAATCAATGTTGAGAAACTTTTGAACTTGAAATCAGTCGAGAGGCTGTTTATAAAAATTCTCAAAATTGAAACAAGTAAATGCAGGGAAAGTGTTGTTCCATTCCTCAGGGGGTTTCTTGTCGAAAACATTCGAAAATTTGAAAACTGTTTGAAGTTGCTAAAATTGTTTCTCGCTGCCAATGGAGAACGTTTTGCAATGGTTTGCGGGAAAAAAAGAGAAATTTGCAACCTTGATGCAAGAGAGACATGTGGAGCGAAACCGATTCAGAAGAAAAGGCGTACAGAAAATGGTCTGGCGGTTAGTTGTGATAAACACATTTGCGCGGAAAAAGACCCAGAACCATCACAAAGTCGGACATCACTAGAACCATGCAGATGCAAAGACAGTGACAGAACAGGTTGTTTAAGTTATACAAAAGAACCTACAAACACAAAAACTGAAACGTTTGAAGATACTAAAACGAACAAAGAGAGCGATATCCCAGGAACTAATTACAAAACTAACCAAAGTGGCAATCAACCTACTTTAACATTTAGAGTTTCATGCAAGTGTAGAGGAAGATTAAAAAATAATTTCATTCAGTCAGAAGTCGTTACCACCCTTGGAAAGAGTTTAACAGAAATATTGCAGTTGGCAGTTGATCTCAGAAATCCTGCATTTGAACTCTTTGTACACATAAATGACAGTTTCTTAATCATTGGAATACCAGTTACACGGTCTCCATTATCACAACGGCCATATCTTAAAACTATTGGTGTTCGTTCATCCGTGGCATGGATTATTGGGTATTTAGCTTCAATCAAGAAGGGTTCAGTTGTGGTAGACCCTATGTGTGGAGCAGCTACCTTGTTACTTGAGGCGGCTGTTTCCTGGCCAGAAGCTCTGTACATTGGTTGTGATAATGATAGGAAACAATTAGAAGTTGCTCAGGTAATTCCAGTGCTATTATTCAAGGGGAGGCACCAAAAGCCATTACTTCTCTGGATTGTTATAATGCAGAAAACCTTCATTTTTAAACAACCTATTGTTGAAATTGCATTAATTTATCCAAAAGTTTTTGTTTCCCTGCATGCAAATTGTCCTAACCATTAGTTGATCTTCTCATTTTTGGTTTTGGTACATGTTGGACTCCAATTTGACCAGGCATTTGTTAGTGACGAGACCCAAATCAGAAAATCCTAAAGGAACCCCTGATCACCCCTACCCTAGTTTGGCTTCAGACATCTTCATATTATAAAATAGCAATATACTTTAAATCTAAAAATTTTTTTTGTTGTGCTTTAATTTTTGAAGTTTGCCTGTTGTCCCTTTGTTGAAACACATATCTTTCATGCACATAAAAACCACCCATTCCTGATATTAGAAGTTGTATGTTTTGTTTCATTTTGAATGATTACAAAAATACCTCAAGATTTAACATTAACAACAACTGCATTACTGACTATAGTTTGAATAAATAACTTTAAAGTTGTCAAGATCCACTTATCCTGTGAACAGAGTCCCCTTTAACCTTCAAATGGAATGAACAAAGCAACTTTCATGCATGCCCAAATAAGAAATGCAGGGTTTTGACAGCCTCCTTTCCCTTACACATCTACTTCTTTAGAGGGTAAAAGGGACTCTGATCCACTTCAGTTCTTGCAGAAGTTGTTCTTACCATATACAATTAGAGATAACAATAATAATTTATGATAAAGCCGGTGTGTCCATACAGCCCCTTTTCTTCCTCCATCTACCAAGGCCTTTAAAATTCTCAGCAGCATTACAGCAATATGCTGCCAGTGATGCTCGCTGCTTCTACTGTAGTGTCCATGAAGAAGTTCAAATTTCACAGCAATACTTTCCCTGCCCTTTTTTAAGACTGCCATTGTGCCTCTTTTGTGGAATATCTGCTTTTAAAACCTGTCAAAAGTTTTTCAGAAACATTTAGGAACTTAGAGTCGGTAACTATTGCTAATAAACTAGTTTTGAACAGAATTTGTTTGACATTATGCCAAATTTTTGTTCCTATTTAAACCACAATATCAGTAAGTGTTATTCTAATCAAGAAAGTAAACAGAATGCCAGTGCAGGTTACACTGGAGTCAAATGAATGTAATTATATCATACTTTACCTTGAAGCTCTCTGAAAAAAATATATGTTGCCTTGGTGCCCTCTCAATTGTTTTTAAAATTGTCCTGGTGCCCTGCTTCAACAAAAAAATTTTGGAATAAAAATTGCTTTGCCCTCCAAAAAGGCCAGTTCAAGGACTCTCCACCCACTTTCCACAAAATGTGAACAAGGTCCTGACTACTGACAAGGGCACACCTGAACTAGAGTTTTTGCATCCTGTGATTATTTGTTAAAATGATCAAGGTATTCCACGGCTCGAAATAACAGCCGGTCAACAGACAATGTCTGATCAGAATCGAGCATTGTCCGGAGGAACCTGAGGATGTCCGCTCATTTGCAGTTTCAAAGGAAATTCAATTTTGAGATATTGGCAATCATGTTAGAAATTTTTCAATCTTATCATATTCCCGAAAAAAAAAATGATATCAAACTAGACGGACTTTTGGTTGAGACAGTGCAAAATTTCCATTTCTCAGTCATGACCACTAATCAGTGCTAAAAGGTTTACAGATCATGTAACTTGCAAAATGTAGTCTCTTGCAACTGGTTGAGATGGGTTAAATTTGTCCAACCAAAAACGTATATGTCTTAAGCAAAATTGTGTTTGACTGGACAATGTGTCCAGTGCCTGCCCAGCCTTTATACCGTGCCCTGTATTCTTTCTTAGGTATGCACTTTCTACAGGTAAGAAGCCAAACATTAGTTGCAACTATGTTTTCATTTTGCAGGAGAACATAAAGTCGTTGACGTCCAGGATTACCAAGCTCCCTAAAATACAGCTATTTGAAGCAGATGCAACTCATCTAGAATTCCTACACTCGCAGGTTGATGCAATAATCTGTGATATTCCCTTTGGAAAAAAGTTTGGACTAGAAGTAGAAATGCAAAATTTATATCCAAAACTAGTTGCCTCTTGGGATAAAATTTTACGGCTTGGAGGAAAAGCTGTAATCTTAAGTAGTCGCAATTTGTTGAAGCTTTTAGAAGAATCTGTTATAGGTTTGGAATGTGTAAAAATATACAATGAAGCCACTGATGGCAATATGTCTCTTTCTGGCTTAAGACAGAATGCTGGCACAAAGCAGAATGAAAGTCAGTTTAATCTGGACAAATTTGAAAATCAAGATTTTGCTGGACATTGTGCTGAGCAAACTTGTAACCTGTCAAAACAAGGTAAATGGAAAAAGATGGCTGTTGAAGATGTTAACTTAGGGGTACTTCAGGCTTGTATTTGTGTATTTGAAAAAGTTTTATAAATTTTCCTTGTTTGATTCGTGTTGTGCTAAATTGAAATCAATTATTATTGATTAGTTAATAGTTATTGTTATTATTACTATTGTTAATCGATAATCTATTTATTATTTTCTTATGTGATGTTGTAATTCTATGAGCATAGGTCATTGGCATGTGTCTGCTGTACTGGAATCAACTATTTTAACTAGGAGTTCAGTAGTATTTTTATAGGCCTAAAAAACTTTAGATTAAATTTTTGGTTCTTGTGGAAGGTGTGTGTGGCCAATAGCATTGTGCACTATCACTTGAAATATACCTTCCCCCCAACGTGACTCAGATAAACAAAGGCATGTTTAACAAAAAACTATGTAGAGAACGTAGCGATCTTTTTAACTTAAGGATCGATTTTCTTGTTCCGTCAGTTGTTAAGTGTTGTGGTCAGTTCACAATACGCATCAGCTGCCTCTCGATTTCACGATAGCTGGTTTGTTTGCTTGATTCATGACGTTACTAGTGCACAGCGTTATTAGCTCTTTCATATCAACCCAAGTAACTCATTCAACAGCTTATTCGATCCTGAAAGCCCTTATAAAAAAGTTTTTTTCGAAAATGGTTATTTTTATTTTACAAAACCGGACAAACCCTTAAAGTAAACCCTAAAAAGCCAAGAAACCCTAGGTTCTTGAAATGACGTGGCAAGTAAAATAAAAAAATTGATAGTTTAAAGTCCAATGTGAAGTTTGGAGTACTGATGTGGTAAGCGCTGCCTTGGCCTTTTGTCTGAGCAAATTTGATATTTTTTCAGTGTTTTATTTTTTATCAAACTAGTCTACATTGATCAATTCTGAAGGTATATAATCCGTGACTTTCGGAATCTCCGGCGACGTTTTGAAATGCGCGCAAATAAGGTGGTTTAGCGATTTGACAAAAGTCAATAGTTAGAATGAAGTCAGTTTTGGGTTTCGGTCACGTACGGCCGAAAGATCTTTGGTCAGGCGCACATTCGAGAACAGTGATATACGTCTTGTTTAAACTATTGTACAAGTAACTTGAAATCACAACCATTTGTTAACTATTTACGAATTTATGGTGGAAAATCGAATGAAAAGAATCCCGCGAAAAACGATTTCAACAAACAAAGTCGACTTTACGAGTTGAAAACAGTAGCGTAGAAAAATACTTAGTTTAAACAGCGTCTTGTTGATCTGTAAAGCTAGTGGTTACCACAGCTATACCGTTACGGATGTACGTGTTTTTTCCCGTTTTGATGCAGTCTCAGTTACTGGTAAATGATGGGTCTACCAATTGTTAGATACTGAACCTTGTTTCTGTACTGGTGGAATCTCGAGATTGGACGCGGTCTGCCAAAGTAATTCACTTGCTTAGTTTCCAGGGTTTAGCCAAACTTAATTCGAACAGTAATAATTTCTTCTCTAAGGAAAGGTTTACGGTTCTTATAAGTTTTCTGAGGAAATTAATTTCTCAACTTTAAGATTAATAGTCAAACCAGTGTCTCTCAGTTTGGAAACAAGAACGCAAGTTAAAAATTTAACCCAGGATGTGCTAATCGGCCTTTGAGCAACTGGGTCCGGAACTGAAAGAAAATCAGCGTTAACGGTTTTTGTTCATGACTACCGTACAGTGATAAACTTGCATTGGCCGGCCGTTTCAGCCATAACGACTAATTGCCTATCTTTACTATATAGCAATGTTCAACTGGCCGGAGCGTGTTGCAGAACACTTGTTTGAAAAAGAGTAAAAATATAGCACAAAGGGAATAATGATAAAAATCCTAATATATAGCATTAATCTTAAGACACTAAACCCTACCTTAAGCTCAAATTAAACCTTAAAACCCCTTTAATCCAGTTTGTCATACCATAGTACGTTACTGTAAGTCAACGCTTAGGATTAGAGCGATTGTTCTTTGTTCATTTTGCTCTCTGCAAAAAATAAATTTGAAACAAGTAAAACGAGTTGAAGAACATTTCTTAATTGGACAAATATGATATTCGTCGACCACCATGAAGGCATCGAGTGTGGGCGGTGTTGTCCGGCGTGGCCGGAATTAATAAAGTTTGGCACCTTCAATAGAAATGATTTATTCTTTAAATTCTACTTCACCCCATCGCGATCGCAAATTGTACATTTAGTGGTCAAGAAGCGATTCCAACCCACCAGTATACCCCCCCCTCCCTAAAGAGCATAACCCGCCGTTCATATAATAGCAAAAAGGACCTAGCGATTATCCACACTTGCAGCAAGTTTGTTGTGAGAGTGGTAAACGTGTTATAGAATAACACTGGTGAATCTTAAGCGCTGATTTGTCGAGAGCGTGAGAAAACCAAGTTTGCAAGAAAAAGTAGAAAATTTAGATTTTGAGAAAAAATTACTTGTCTCTTTAATTTTTCAAATTTGTTTACTGGTTGTTTTATAAAAGCAATTAAACGCATTTCCCGTGCCTATGTACATTTTTTTTATAAACACGAGGGGAAGATTAGTCGAATCGATAAAAAGAAAACTTTACGCGGACGGCTGGTGACTTTCACTATTTTCTTATCAATATTTCTTCAAACATCCCCTCGCCCTTGTTGCCAACAAGCTGTGGATGGTCTTATGAATATTTCTACTCGTTATGATTATTGTTTGTTTTAGTATTATAACAATTAAATGGTTTATTTTGTACCTTCATTGTCGCTATATTCATATTGCTAGTAGTAATCCCAGCTTATAAAGTGCGTTCGACATATAACTAGTGGTGTTGAAAAATCGACAGTCACTGATTATTATTTTTTTGTCATTAGAAATAAAAGTTTATAACTTAGGATTTTTCTCTTCAGTTTCTCCAGAATTGTTAATATGCTATAACATAAAATGGAAAGAGTTAAGTCTTGTACCTTATTTTATTATAATATAAAGAAAATAACGGTATATCACTTTGTTTCAGTCTCCTTTATCCAGTTCTTTTTGGCGAAAAAGGTGCGCACGCATTTTAAATTATTCTTTTCAAAATGGCGCAGATTTGGTACAACCCTTAAAAAATCGAACATCTTCACGCATGTAAAAGCACAGGGATCTCATATTCACAACATGCAACCCAAAATTAGGGTTGCCTTCTCCATGCGTCGAATGCAACTATTAACACTGTTCACTTAAAAAGTCTTTGATTATAACAACCTGGCTAATCTTCTACCTTTTTTAATAGAATATTCTGTCATTATTATTCTCTACCACCCCCCCCCCCCCCACAAATGCATGAGGACTTAAATTCCCGGGGAGGGAGTCTCCCTTGAAAAGTCGTTAGGGGTGCTCGACGGACGGGTTACGGATTGACGGATTTGAAATGACCCTAAAAGGTACGCATAAGTTAACAGAGAAGCTGTTTTCATACCCTAAATTAAAAGGTACGACCACATTTAATCAACCATGATTCTTGGTATAAATTTATATTGAGCACAATATGTTTGACCCTAAAAGGTTCGGAGTCAGCCGGAGACCCTAAAAGGTACGCGAGGTTCTCATTTTCGACCCTAAAAGGTCCGTCGAGCCTCCCTCCCATCTTTTCATGGGAGTCCCCCTACCCCCCACCCCATCTCCCCCCCCCCCGGCTTTAACTGAGTTGCAGCAATGCGTGCGCAAGGATAATAATGAAAGGTTAGTTTGTAGTAGTAGTTTGTGTTCCAAGAATCAGTGACTGGGACATTTTATTTGAGAGGTTGTCTAACTAAATCCATTTGAAGTTACTGGAGGTTCCTCGGATTTTCGCGGGTGAACATTTGGCGCAAAAATTGAAAATGTTTCCATCAGATTCTAGATTGAAATTGCTTTTAGCAATCGTTGGATTAAATTCTTTACAAAATCAATTTAAATTAATTTGAAATAAAAACAGCTTTTCTAATAATATGCTTGATAAAAAGGGTTTTTAATAGAAACGAACGAAATTTAACCTGTAGTGACCCATGCAGTCTGTTTCTGCTAGTTTAACCCACGGGTTTATCGGCATCTGGCCGTGCTCCCTCCCACAACAACGTTTATAATATATATTATGTTTTAATTATTTGCATTATATGTAAATATTATTTGTTTTTTATTACGGTTGTTAGAATAAGAAAATAAACAAATAAAACATTTAATGATATACAACAAATAAATTTTAGCTGGTTTAACAATTGCTATATATAGAGTGTAATCGTGCGTGTTGAGCAAGCTAACTTAAATGGGAGCTCTGTCGTCTTATAGACAGTACCCAATTATCTTTTATCTCGGATAACTTTTTTTTTCTCTTTGATCGAATGGAAAGTTTACCATCTTCTTTTTCCCCCTATCCCCGGTATGCCATAATGAGTCAGAGAAGAGTTTTGTATCACTTATGATTCACATTAATTTGTTTTCATATCAACACCCCCAATGTGCATTTCTTCCAGATGGATAACTTCGATCACCAGCTTTCTTTACCCTATTAAAATTAAATAAATCTCTTAGTACATGCTTTTTTTTATAAGAACCAATAAATTTGGCCGAGCCTCTTCGTTCTTAATTTTTTGGCGATTTGAGCCTCAAATTGTTCTTATTTCTATATGTTTTTAAATCGAAGAAAAACTAAGCC